>JAPYYD010003785.1:0-13765 GCA_028551405.1 Uromys caudimaculatus | reverse complement strand
ATGGGACCTCATGAAATTGCAAAGCTTCTGTAAGGCAAAGGACACTGTCAATAGGACAAAATGGCAACCAACAGATTGGGAAAAGATCTTTACCAATCCTAAGTCCGATAGAGGGCTAATATCCAACATATATAAAGAATTCAAGAAGTTAGACTCCAGAAAACCAAATAACCCCATCAAAAAATGGGGAACAGAGCTAAACAGAGAATTCTCAACTGAGGAAATCTGCAGGGCTGAGAGGCACCTAAAGAAATGCTCAACATCCTTAGTCATCAGGGAAATGCAAATCAAAACAAGTCTGAGATTCCACCTCACACCAGTCAGAATGACTAAGATCAAAAATTCAGGTGACAGCAGATGCTGCTGAGGATGTGGAGAAAGAGGAACACTCCTCCATTGCTGGTGGGATTGCAAGTTGGTACAACCACTCCGGAAATCAGTTTGTCGGACCCTCAGAAAAATGGACATAATACTACCTGAGCACCCAGCTATACCACTCCTGGGCATATACCCAGAAGATGCTCCAACATGTAATAAAGACACATGCTCCACTATGTTCATAGCCGCCATATTTATAATAGCCAGAAGCTGGAAACAACCCAGATGTCCCTCATCAAAGGAATGGATACAGAAAATGTGGTACATCTACACAATGGAGTACTACTCAGCTATTAAAAACAATGATTTCATGAGATTTGCAGGCAAATGGATGGAACTTGAAAATACCATCCTGAGCAAGGTAACTCAGTCACAAAAGAAGGAACATGGTATGTACTCACTGATAAGTGGATATTAGCTGAAACATTTGGAATATCCAAGTTTCACTTCACGGTAACTGCTGGACTGAGAGTGAGGTCCCAGATGGAGGAGTAGGAGAAGGGACTGAAGGAGCTAAGGGAATCTGCAGTCCCATGGAGGGAGCAACAGTGTCAACTGGCCTGACACCCCCTCTCCCCCCAGTCCTCATGGGGGCTGGACCACCAACCAAAGAATACACATGGAAGGACCCATGGTTCGGACCACATATGTGGCAGAGGAGGGCCTTGTTGGCCATCAGGGGGAAGAGAGGCCCCAGTAAAGGGGAATGTCAAGGTGGGAATATGGGAGTGGGCAGGCAGGTGGGTGGGAGGTGGAATTCCCTCATAGAGGTGGGGGAGGGGGGGGGATAGGTGGTTTCCAAAGAGGAGACCTAGAAAGGGGGAAACATTGGAAATGTAAATAAAGTATCAAAAATAAAAATAAAATAATTAAATAAAAAAAAAAGAAAGTCTTCAGAGGACCATGAACTGGGACTATGGCTTGTCTGCTAAAGAGCAAGAGCAACGCAGTGCCTGGATGAGCTGTCCACTGCCTCATCTCATGCCTTGGAAGGAGAACAAGGAGAGAAGCTGGAGGCCACTTGCTCCCTACTGTCTTCCTAATCAGTGCAGCTGTCCCATAGTGTTTATGAGCAGGGGGGTAGGTCATAGCCAAGTGTAGCTATCACTCAAGTCCTTCAGGCAGGTAAACTAGCACATGTGTAACGTGCAGACATCCATTTTAGATCCTAACACACTAACCATTATACAAACACTTGATATTATGTACTGTTTGGGGAACAGTTATAAGAAAAATAATCTATGTTAGTACAGTTTTCTTCCAAATACTTTCCTTCCTCTGTTGACTGAATCCAAAGATGCAGAGTCATGGGTATTGAAGTAGACTGCAGTTAAAATGACACCATAGAATCCAGTAAGGATGCTGGTTCTATGATCAATTTATATCATTGTTTAACTCACGTATTTCCTGACATAATTTGACCTTCAGTGGTCACTCCTTTATCCTCACTTCTCATTTCTCCTGGATCTTTCTTTTACAGAAATGTTCTCCTGCACTGGTTTTTGATGCAGCATGTGCTGATTTTAGCCACTCATCAAAGCCTCTCCTGAAGCGGTCTTGATAAAAGCTTTGAATGTCTTTGACCTTTCTCAAACATTTCTCAGTTTTATTTTCTGCTCATTCTCTTGAATTCACATCTCAAGCTTCAGAATTCTACTGCTTGACCCTTTAAGGATCAGATGAATTTGTGCTATTTTCAAAAATATCATTTGTCCTTGAACAAGTTTTCTTGTTCTTTCACAAAATGATAGACATATCATACAATCCCTCTAATGACTAGGTGCTTTTATAGAATTCTGTAGGACCATAAGTCACACAGAGACATTTTTACAGAGAGATATTGTTAGTGCATATACTGAGTAAGAACAGAGTAAGGGGAAGAAAATGAAGCCTATGGACTGTGGCCTCTGGGTTAGAGGCAAATGATTGGATACATCCCAGTTAGTCTACAGAGTCACTCACAACTGGATAGTCTTAAATGATATCCCCCAAAGCATTAGTTAACAGTCAGGTCAGGGTAACAAATGTGACAGCCTGAAAAGGCAGACATGAAAATTTGTTCTCTATTTTGTTTTGGGGCAACATAATCCCCGAGCTAAGTAGGTTAATCTTTCTGATGCTGTGATAGTATAATAAATGGAAAGGAAAATGGATATTGGATAGTGTTAGGTTTCAAAAGCAGGACAAATGGCTGAGGTACCTATGTAGCATATCGAAGTGGACTTGCCCACCAGGTTCTCTCTGCCTCGCACAATCTCTACCTATTACAAGGCCCTCCCGGCTGGCACACCCCGCCTCCTACCCTGAACTCTCCAGCCCCGTGGCCTAGATTGTCCTTCCCTATGTAATCCAACCATTTTGGTTGCCTACTCTTGTACCTTTGGGCCTGCTGGCTGCTGTATCTGGTCCCCCTCTCTCCTCTCTTGCTCCCCCCCTTCTCTCCCCACATGGTACAGCTCAGTCTGGTCATGTAAACTCTGAACTCTCCCAGATGGCTCTGTTTCTGGCTATGCTTTCCCACATGTTTACAAAACACTCTTCTCCTCTACCATACCTAGGAGCAGTCACCTTCTAGTCCTTTCCTTTCCTTCCTGTTTTTTATTCCTTCAGATAGGAGACTCGGTTTTACATCCAACTTTTAATTATTTTCCTATGTTAACTTAGGAAAATTACTTAAGTTCTCTGAGCTTCAAATAACTTTATCAAGAAAATGATAGAACTGGAGTAACTAACACAATACCTTTGGATATGTAACATGTGTATTATCTTTAAATAAATCAAATAAAGCAATGCTACAGTGAACTGCTGCAGTGAATAATTGATATAAAAATTCGTCATTTCTGCTTCAGTTTCTAGTAGCTTTGGGACACTTAGAGAATTTTCAGAGGTGAAAATAATAGTATATAGTAATTAAGCTTTAAAATTATGTTCACTAATGATTTCAGCACTGTGGGAAAACTTGGTGAGGAACTAAATAGCCTCTTTAAAAAAGATGGATTTTCAGAAATTCAACTGGTTGTACAACTTGACTGAAGAACTGAGAAGATATGTGATCTACTGCTATTTGTCTTTTTGAATTTACATTTTCATCTTATAAGTATACAGAGGCCACATAATCAATAACAAACTCCCAAGTATATTATGATTTGACTTGCCTATTTATTTTCACAATATTCAGTAATTTAAACACTTTGTAGATTCCCATTTAAAGGGAGAATGAAAAATGACATCATAGAGATCTCTGCATTCCTTTTAACTATGTAATCATGGTGCTATGTTCCACAAAGAACATGATATACAGCTAAGAAACAGAATTGCCTAGAATCTTTACAGAATATAAAATTTACATTGGATGAACTGAGCTAACAGTCAATTTACATAATTGTCTGTCCATCTCAAATGCTTGAAATGAACATATTGTATGTACTAGCATCACTGAAGAACAAGTCTAAGATTCCAGATAACTGTTTCAGAAGGCTTTGTAGAGAGCTGACTTTTAAATCTGTTCCCATATTTTAATAAAAAAGTATAGTTGAATAAGTAAAATGGATTATGAAAAGTACGTTCTCCTTGCACCACAACTAAGAAACTAGGCAAATTGTTATATTTATGGGTATTGTAAAAGTACACTAAAATGTCCTAAAAATTTTAAATTCTATACCATTTTGTGTGTGGTCAGGAATGTATTACATATTTCAGAAATATATTAAAGAAATGTAATATATATATATATATATATATATATATATATATATATATATATTGAGAGAGAGAATAGACACATAAACAAGTATATGATAGATAGATGATTGATAGATAGATAGATAATAGATAGATAGATAGATAGATAGATAGATAGATAGATAGATAGAATTATACATTCCTTATCCATAAATGTTTGAACCCTATAATAAACTATGGAGGGTCGTGTAATTAGGAACCTCTTCAACAAATGACAATGAAAAAATAAACAGAAAAATTACATCAATTTGATTTGAGTTAACAAAGTGAAAATTCAACCACACTAGTTTGCAAAGTAACTGTTTCAATCACTGAAACAGGATACATTAAGCAAAACTACAAAATGTTAACAGCACTGGAGTTTGGGGTCAATGTCTTGTTCTTGTGGGATGCAAAGGAACCTCCTCTTTACCTAGGTTTTAATTTTTCCTATACTAAATCCTATTGAACAGATTTATTTGAAAGTTTCAAACAACAGGAGCCAAGATATGATGTTTTTAAGCAAATAGCAAACTTAAAGCTCTACCATCTCAGTGATATATCTAATCTCTCCTCCCCCCCATATTTTAACCCATTTAATATGTGTGTGTGTGTCTGTGTGTGTACACACATTATTGATTTGGTTTTGTTTTCCGCTCATTTACATTTGTATTTAAAGCCAAATAAGACTTCATAGATAATAAATATTTTGAGATCTGCTTTTGAAAAGGAAAGGTTAGCTAGAAGTCACCCAGCTCAACAAGTCAGCAATCCGCTAGGTACACTTAGAGGAGTACAGCACACATTTTAATTTTTTTCCTGTAGGAAAAGCTAACATCACTAGAAAACACTGGCATCTGATGTAATCTCCTTGTTAAATCTTTCTTTGACATTTGATTTTCACAATGTTTCTCATCACCTAGGTAGTTCTCATGTAGAATTCTTTATTCTTTTTTTGACAATTCTCTTTCATCAGAAAACCCACAAGTTTTAAGGTCAAAGTCTGTGTTTCTGTTTGGATTTGCTCATTTTCAGAGTCTGCAACAAAAGAATGCCTAAAATGCCAAACAACCTGGCAATGTCCTAAGAATCCATTGCTTCATATATTCTATTACATTACATTCTATTAAATATTACTTGTATTCTGCATATAATTTGCACATGTTCTATATATGAAGACATGGGTATATAATTTCCAGGAATGAGTCTAAGGCTTTGAATACATTATGCAAGTGTTCCACTACTAAACTACTACTCCAGTCCCCCTTTACCATATCCTAAATCTAACATTTCATCAAAGGATCAAGAAATCAACCTTCTAGAGGAGTTATACATTTTAAAATAAAATATGTAATAAATGTTCTGTATGAAACAGTTGTCAAGTCTTCATCTAGAAAACTACTCTTACATGAGAAGCATAATAAGCTGATTAAAATAAAAAATCTGTCAGTATTTCACCTTCACAGAAAAGACATCTTAGCATTCCTGTCAGAAATGGGAGGGCATGCTTCCTTATGGGTGATATCTTTGAAAGTTTTTGTTCTAATGTTCTAATTATAGCAATGGGAAGGGGGATGAATATAAAATCCATCTTTAGATTCTGTTTGTTGGTATCAAGAACCAGTGTGGCAGATCAGCTCCAAACCCTATGACATCACACATAGGCGACAGAGACCCACACATCTGTGGCCATGGCAACCGCCATACATTCTAAGAATCCACTTGGCTCACCTTCCACCTTTACCTGCAAGCAGCTATGTCACTATCCAAATAAAAGGCAGACCCCTCTGACCTCTCTGCTCTTGCAACCCCCTTTGCCGCCACCTTTGCCTACTTCCCTCACAATAAACCTCTGCCACGTGGAGCTGCTTTGGCCTGGTGTGGTCTGTCTGGATTCTAAACCAGCATTGGTGCCAAAATTCAGGAATCTCTACCCAGGAGAGCTGCAGAGTCCAGGCAGCCACCGCTGCTGCCAGTTGGCGTGACCATGGATTGACTGTAACCATGCACCACATGGACTGTGGCCACTGCTGCCTGCCACCACTGCAGCGCTACATGGACTGCATCTGCTGCCATCTGGCGCCCACTGCCCCACTGCGTGGATTTCCACCACTGCTGCAGACCACCGCCACCCACTGTTGCGAGGCTCACAGACTTCTACCATGTGAGCTGTGCCTCCGCTGTCCACCTTGAGGAGCTAGCCTCTGTCATGTGGGTTAAGCAGTTTTATGGGTCCACACCAACCATACAGTTTCACGTTTCCTTCTACCAGACCCCCCCAAAACCCTCAAACACACATCAGCACATTGGTAAGGTGTTTTTCCAGTCGGCGGGAGGGACCCCAAATGCCCAGATAGGGCCTGACCAATTTTGGGGGAGGGTTAAGGGGTTGGCATTTCAATGCCCCGGCCCTTATGACCAGCCTCCTAGCTGACATATGAGACAGGACTTAGACCCTTGGGTGACTTCCCTACTTGAAAGCAGTTCATAAACCCCCAGGCTCTTGTAGCCGTTTACAAATTCCTAGATCTAGGTTGAACCCCTTTCTGGTGAGTCCAGGACTTCCCTGAGCCCCTGGCTGTTCACATGATGACCTGAACATCTAGCCTGGCTATAGGACTGTAACCTGTTACTGAACTCTTCTCAGGATGCTGGTACGAATAGTGCAGTAACATCCCCATCACCCAGTGGGTGCTAAATTGTCTTCCAACATATCCCCAGGCACCCATGGTATGTCTTCTGGAAAATCTCAAATCTCTGAAGTTAAAGCCCAACTTGAGGGCATCAAAACTAGCACACTTCTGCAATAAGGTCTGGATTCAGTACCCACTAGACAGTGCCTCCAAATGGCCATTTAATGGCACACTAGACCCCATTATTTTAACTGATCTTCACACATACTGCAAGCAGTCTGGTAGATGGAAAGAGGTTCCCTATGTCCAAGCATTCATCTATCTCCGTTCCAATCCCTCTATGTGTTCCTCTTGTTCCCCAACCCAATTTCTCTTAGCCATGAAACCTACAAGTTCTCCACTAGACGATGCTACAATTCTTGATCCAGCTAATGAACTGCCTCCCTTCCCCCGCAGACCTGTTTCCATGCCTCCAAAAACCCAAACTTCTGCCCCAGTTTCTCCTTCTCACCAGGATACCCCAGAGCCTACTAGCTCTCCGGTCCCCTTTCTTCCTCCTGTGCCAGCTGCAGGTCACTCCAATCGCCCTGCATTGGCACCAACCTTTACCCCTCCTATCACGTGCCAAACCCCCAAGTCCTTCTCTTCCAAGGATACCTGACCCAGCATCGGGCCTTCCTCTAAGGGAAGTTGCTGGGATGAACAGCCTTGTCAGGTACATGTTCCTTTCTCTCTGAGTGAATTTTCTGAAATAGAAAGCAGACTGGGTTCCTATACCTCTAACTCCTCTGCCTTTATTAAAGAGTTCCAGTATATCACTCAATCTTATAGCTTGGCTTTCCATGACATACATATGATCCTTACAATTAATTTATTTCTTGATGAACGGAGGTGAGTTTAGGATGAGGCAAGAACACATGCAGATAAAATTCATCAAACAGATTGAACATATCGAATCAGATCTGAGGCAGTACCTGACAAGAATCCTCAATGGAATTATAATTCTGCAGGTGATATTTTAGCCAGAGATAGATTTATAACCTGCCTCCTGGCCAGCCTCTGTAAGTCAGCCTTAAAACCAGTACATTTTGAAAAACTCCAAGAGGTTGTCCAGGACAAACAGGGAAACCCATCTCAATTTTTATAATGACCCACAAAGGCTTTATTGCAATACACTAATTTGGACCCTGAAAACCCAGAAGATAAGCAACTTCTAATAGCCTATTTTTTCCCCAGAGCTACACTGACATAAAAGCTAACTGAGGCAGTTGGAGAAGGAGCCCCTAACTCCACAGACAGAAGTCTTGGTGCTGGCCTTCAAGGTATACCATGAGAAAAATGAGAAAGCCTGAAAACAAAAGATACCACATGCTGACCAACCCCAGCTACTGACCTGGACTTCTGGTCTACTAAGGATCAGAGACCACCAGGCCCCTTCTATAGATGTGGTCAACAAGGCCAGTGGGCAAAAGTTTGCCCTATCCCCTGCAAGCCAAGGGGGTGATGTCCTAGGTGCCATCAAGAGGGACATTGGGCTGTTGATTGCCTCACGTTGCACATGACAGTGGGACATCACTCCCAGGTAACTCTCCAGCTGATCTCCTAGGCTTGGCTATGGACAACTGCAGGGGCCCAAACTCCAACCAGACCATGGCCATCACTAGCAGGGAGCCATGGGTAGCCACCATGGTATGTGGGTGGCCCATCTCCTTCCTCTTGGATACTGGGGCCACTTACTGGGTCCTGACGGAGTTTTGGGAACCCACATCCCCTTCTCGTTTTCCTATCATAGAGGTAGGTGGACAACCTTACCTTCTTCACCAGACACTACCACTTAGTTGCATTTTTTGGGGGTGTACCTCTTATCCATTCCTTTTTGGTAGTGCCAACATGTCCTGCCCCCTTATTGAGATGAAATCTTTTAGCTAAGTTTTGAGCCTCTAATTCCTTTGCTCCCCCCTCCCATTTGCCTAAACACAAACTAGCCAGCAGTTCCTCTGCTCCTTCTTCTAGCCAGTCAACCTACTAACACTAACATGTTTCCTTTACCAGCTTCTCAGGTGGACCCCCGAGTTTGGGATGTCCAGAACCCTTCTGTTTTTAAACATCATTTTCCTGTTGTCATCGAGTTACTGTACTCTACCAGGTACATCACCCAAGCTCAATACCCTCTCTCTCCAGAGCCTCAGGGGACTTAAGGCTATCATTTCTGACCTCTTAAGGAAAAAATTCCTTTGCCCCACCTCTTACCCCTTTAACAACCCCATAATAGCAGTTAAGAAACCTTATGGTACCTATCACCTGGTTCAAGACCTCAGGTGCATAAATTCTGCAGTGGTTCCCCTGCATCCTGTTACAGCTGACCCTTATACACTTCTTTCCACTATTCCCTCGGGAACTTCCTATTTCTCAGTCCTTGATCTCAAAGATGCATTTTTCTCTATCCCTCTTGATGCTCAGTCACAGAACATATTTGCCTTTACCAGGACAGATCTTGACACCCACTTTTCTACCCAACTTACCTGAACCGTTCTACCTCAGGGATTCTGGCACAGCCCACACCTATTTGGCCAGACCCTGGCTTCTGACTTACTCTTTCTATCTCTCCCTAAATCTAAGATTGTGCTTTAGGTAGATGACATCCTTCTCTGTAGCCCTTCTCTAGAGATTAGTCAAGCTGACACCTCTGCTCTTCTAAATTTCCTTTCCAGTCAGGGCTACATGGTCTCACCCATTTGGGATTAACAATAACCCCAACCCACAAGGCTATTACCTTAGATAGAAAGAATCTGATTCAGTCTCTAACTGTTCCCTCTACAAAGGAAGAGATTTTATTTATTCATAGGAATGACTAGGTTTTTTTTTTACGTTCCTGGGTGCCTTCCTTTTCCCTCCTTTCTCGCCCCTTACATGAAGCAGCATTAGGCCCCACCCACGAACTGCTTCTCAAACTTGTTACCAAGCCCTTTCAAAGGCTCCAACAGGCTCTCCTTAAGGCCCCAGCCTTACAACTCCCTGACCTGACTTGCCCTTTTTCCCTCCAAGTAGCTGAAAAGGAGGGATTTGCCCTTGGAGTCTTAGGTCACCAACTGGGACCCTCTTTTGTACCTGTAGCATACTTGTCAGAAAAACTAGATATAACCATCCAGGGATGGTAAGGTTGTATTCATACCTTAGCAGCCACTGAACTCCTTATTCGAGAGTGAAAAAAAATAACCGTGGGATTGCCTATAGCTGTCTTCTCTTCTCATCACCTGTCACAGCTCCTAACTTACAAAGGCTTACAGGCTCTACCTTCCTCCAGGGTTCTTTCTCTTCAGGTAGCACTAATAGAAGACTCCACATTCACCTTCCAATCATGCTGACCTCTTAATATTTCCAATCTTTTTCCTCAACCTAATACTAACCACTGGCTATCTCACTCCTGCACTGAAACTTTAGACAAACTATTACCTCATCTTTCATGCAAACAGAAGGGCACATTTCCTCAAGCCATCTATACCTGGTATACAAATGGAAGCTCCTTTCTATATGAAGGAGCCAGAAAAGCTCGCTATGCCATAGTGTCAGACACTGAGGTGGTGGAGGTACAGACCCTTCCTGCTCACACCACTAATCAACAGGCTGAAGTAATATAATAACCCTTACCCGTGCCTTTCAACTGGCACAGGGACAATCCCTCAACATCTACACAGATTCCAAATATGCTTTCCATATCCTCTTGTCTCATGGCACTATCTGGAAGGAGCTCAGGTTACTTATCACAAAAGGAGGATCAGTAAGTAATGCACATCAAATTATGACCATGCTAAAGGCTTCCCATCTCCCCACAACTATTGGGACTGTCCACTGCAGATCCCACCAGACAGATGACTCTATTGTCTCCAAGGGAAAAATCCAATCTGACGAGGCAGCTAGAGCTGCAGCCCTTAGGGACCTAGACAAATCTCATCCTCCTCAGGACATCCTCACACTGCAACCCACATCCCCACCTTCACCCCCTGACACTTGTCAAACTCTGTCCTATCTTTACCAACTCTTTCATCCTAACAGCCAAGTGTTGTCTTATTTTGTTAGGACCCACCTACAGCCTACTGCTGAGTACTTAAGTTCCTTAAAATCTGTCACTGCTTTTTGCAAAATCTGTCAGATGTCAGACTCCAGCTCAAGGTACTGTAGCACCCCTTTTCCTACTCATCAGGCTAGAGGTCCCATCCTGGAACTGACTGGCAACTTGACTTTACCCACATGCCCACTGCCAGATGTGCCAAGTACCTCCTGGTCTTGGTGGACACCTTCTAGGAGTGGATGGAGGCATTTCCCACAACTAACGAAAGAGCTCAGACAGTCTCTGATCTCCTCCTCTGAGAGGCCACCCCCTGGTTTGGTGTCCCAGCCTCCCTCCAGTCAGACAGTGGTCCTGAATTTACTCCCCAAATGTCTCAAATTCTATCCAAAACCCTAGACATCCCCTGGAATTTTCACATTCCCTACCACCCTCAATCTTCAGGTAAGGTGGAAAGAAGCAGCCACTCTTTAAAAACCACTCTTGCTAAGCTGACAGAGGAACTTTACCTTGATTGGGTAAAACTCCTACCTCTGGCTCTTTTCAGGCTATGAGCTATCCCCAAGGAACCTCTCCTCATCTCACCCTTTGGACTCATGTATGGACGTCTGGTCCTAACTCCTGGTCTTTCACCTAAATGCTCTCGCCTCCCAGACCATCTTATCCCCCACTACTTTGCCACCTCCATTCTCTCCTATGGAACTTTGCTGACCACCATCTACAGCGGCCACACACCGTCTTCTGTCCACCCTCTGTCAACATTGGAGAACAAGTCCTTTTATCCCCTCTAGACCATCAGCTTTCATCCCTCTCTCCCAAATGGCAGAACCCTTTTAAGGTAATTCTCATGACCCCTATACCTGCTAAACTAGAGGGACTCTCTCATTGGATCCGTCTGTCTCACCTCAAACCTTTAATCCGTCCACCTAAAAATGACTCTTCTTCATACATGTCTACCCTAACAGGACCTTGCTCTGTTAAGCTCCATAGGATGTCAAGACCACCCACCTTGTCCCCAATCCCAGAAAATGAGACTCCATTCCAGCAGCTGAGTTCGACCTCACAGGATTAGACATGGGTTTCTTGTCCTTCCCCTGCTGTTCGTTTCCAACCAGGGTAGCCCTTACATCTTGAGATTCAAGATTCAAGAACCCCCCACAGATAACAGTCTTTCCAAATAGGGTCGGGGAACTGCTCCATAGCTGGGTCCCAGGAACCGATCCAAATTGCTGTCATCCCTGAATCTGTTATCCCATCTAAATATTATGATCTCTTTACTTGCTTTCTCCTTGACCAGACAAAAGATTATTGTAAAAAATGGCTAGACGAATATGGGGGCTGGCCATATTGGTCTTGTCAGATGCATATGCTAGGATCATGGGCCAATCATTCCTTCTATCAACACTGTAAGACACTCTTTTTCTACATACAAGATCCATGGGATCTCAGGTGGGAGACAGGAGTTGTTTGTAAGCTCTACAGTAAAAATCAACCCAGGTGCCCAGTAAGTACTATCTGTATCCAGAGAAAATATGTCTCAGTTGCCCAACCTCTATATATCGGAAAAGTAGTGGAAGCAATCAAACATTCCTCTGAGGTTCTTACTTCTTTGACATCACCCCTCATAAATGGCACTAACTTGTCATTTCACCTTTTGCTTCAAACCTTGACCTCAGCGTCCCAACTCCTTAATGTCACCAGACCTGGTTGCTTTAAAGATTGCTGGCTATGTGTACCCCCCTGGAACTAACTTACAATTGCCACTTACAACATCCCCAGTGATACTGACGAGTAACCTTACCTCACCTTTTCTCAGCTGTCCTGACTCTGATGTTGCCATGACTCCTTACCTTTCCTCTATCCCTCTTTCTGGCGTGGCAAACTGTTTTAAGACCTCTGGAACACATTCTGTAGGAATGCGAAGCTCCCTAGACTGCAATAGAACCACAACCCTGATATATCATCTCTGCCACAACACCCTGCAGTCTAAAACACATCAATTCTTTGTGGCACGCAGGTATATCATCACCTATCCACCAGCTGGTCAGGAGTTTGCACGTTGGTACTCCTTTTCTCTGAACTAGGAGTAATACAGGGAAATGAGCCCCTGCCAATCCCAGTTGTAGATATTATAGCTGCCTAACCTAAGAGAGCAGTTCATGTTGTGCCACTCTTGGCTGCTGCAGGAGTAGCCATAGGTGTTAGTTAGTACTGGAATTGCAAGAATAATGACTTCCATGACCCAGTATAGTGAGTTCACTTCCAAGTTTGAAAGTAGTTTTCAAAAAATGTCTGAAACCATGTTTACTATATAGAAACAGATCAATTCTTTAGCATCTGTGGTGCTTCAGGACCAACAGGGGTTAGATGTCCTGATAGCTAAAGAAGGTGGTTTTTGCCTGTTCCTCAAAGAACAACCAACCCGTGATTGTGAGAAATAAAATCCAGAAGCAACAATCAGACATACAGAATTTCAGGGAATGTGAGATCTCCAGTTCTGGAATTTTCGAAAACCCTATGTGGAAGTGGATATTTCTTTTCATAACCTCTCCTAGTCATCTTCCTGGTGTTATTATTCACTCTCTGCCTCATTAGTCTTGTTTCTACATTCCTTCAATGACAAATACAAAAAATTTCTAACCAAACTATTAATCTGTTCGTGTTACAGGATTACCAGCCTCTGTCTACAGAAGAACGACAGTCCACAGAGGAGCTGCTGCCCACAGAGGCGCCTGATGCAAACGTTTACAAAGTGGACCCCGATGGTGAAAGTCAGCTACACCCCAAAACTGATGATGCCCCTAGACAGCAGGAAGCAGTTTAAGAGACACAATGCCCCCATTCCCTTTTCACCATCGGCTCTCCCCTGCCCTTTTTTCCCTTCTCTTTTTTTTTTTTTTTTTTTATTTTTTGATATTTTATTTACATTTCCGATGATTCCCCTTTTCTTTGGAACCCCCGTGTCCCC
>JAPYYD010003784.1:0-13765 GCA_028551405.1 Uromys caudimaculatus | reverse complement strand
CCTCTCTGGTGCTCGTTGGCTACCGACTCCTGGCGGCCCAGGCAGAGGTTTCTGCCCGCGAGTGAAAACCGAAAGTTTTGGAGTTTTTCTGTCCCCAGGTTCTTAGGGCCCAGATCCCGGCAGATCTGAGCGGGTCTGGGCGAGAGGTCCTGCTCCCCTCAACCCCACTCACGGCCCTTCCAAGTTCCTGGGAGGGCACCTCTCTCTGGTGCTCGTTGGCTACCGACTCCTGGCGGTGCAGGCAGAGGTTTCCGCCCACGAGTGAAATCCGAGAGTTTCGGAGTTTTTCTGTCCCCAGGTTCTTAGGCTCCGGATCCCGGCAGATCCGGGCGGGTCTGGGCGAGAGGTGCTGCTCCCCTCAACCCCACTCACGGCCCTTCCAAGTTCCTGGGAGGTTACCTTTCTATGGTGCTCGTTGGCTACCGACTCCTGGCGTCCCAGGCAGAGGTTTCCGCCTGCGATCCCATGCCTTCTTTTATAATATTTCCCACAACAGGTGATAGATATAGATGTATCTGCATTCTAGACACAGATATCCAATTAGACCACCACCATTTGTTGAAAATGCTTTCTACTTCCATTGTAAGGTTTTGCCTTCTTTGAAAAGAATCAAGTGACTGTAGGTGTGTAAGTTTATTTCAGGGTCTTTAATTTGATTCCATTGGTCAACCTGTCTGTCCTATACCAATACATTGCATTTTTAAATAGTATTGCTCTCTAGTACAGCTTGAGGTCAGGGGTGGTGTTACCTCCAGAAGTTCTTTCATTGTTCAGGAATTTTTTTTTAGCTATCCTGGGTATTGTGTCTTTGCATATCAAGTTGAGATTTCCTCTTTCAAGATCTTTAGAGAATTGTGTTCGAATATTGATGGGGATTACATTGAATCTATAGATTGCTTTTGCCACTTTCACTATGCTAATCCTATTAATCCATGAGCCTGGGAGATCTTTCAATCTTCTGATATCCTCCTCAATATTTTTCTTCAGTGACTGTCATATATGTCTTCACTTGCTTGCTTAGAGTTATACCAAGATATTTTATGTTATTCATGGTTATTGTAAAGGTTGTTGTTTCCCTAATTTGTTTCTCAGACTGTTTATCATTTGTATAAAGGAGGGCTATGGTTTTCTTTGAGTTAATTTTGAATCAAGCCATTTTGCTGAAGGTGATTATCAGCTGTAGGAGTTCTCTGGTAGAATTTTGGGGGTCACTTATGTATAGTATCACACCACCAAGAAATAGTGATATTTGACTTCTTCCTTTCTAATTATTTATTTTAAGGAATTCACTTAATATCCCACTCACTGCCCTCTCCCGCTCACTCCTTCTAACAATCCTCCCTACCACCTCCACTTCTCCTCCGAGCAGCTGGGGACCCCCAGAGTATACCCCACCCTGGCACATCAAGTCTCTTTGAGGCCAGGTGCTTACTCTTCCACTGAGACTAGACAAGGCAGCCCAGCTATAAGAACATATCCCACTTACAGGCAACAGCTTTTGGGATAGCCAGCCAGCACCGTCCCTACCCTTCTGCTCCAGTTGTTCGGAATCCACATAAAGACCAAGCTGTACATCTGCTATATATGTGCAGGAAGGCCTAGGGATAGTCTGTGTATGTTCTTTGCTTGGTGGTTCATTCTCTGAGAGCCCCAAGTGTTCATGTGAGTTTACTCTGTTGGTCTTCCTGTGGAGTTCTGATCCAACTGGGGCCCACAATCCTTTCTCCTACTGTTCCATAAGAGTCCCCAAGCTACATCCACTGTTTGGCTGTGGGTGTCTGTATCTGTTTGAGTCAGTAGTTGAGTGGAGCTTCTCAGAGAAAACTAATGTTAGACTTCTGTCTGTAAGGATAACAGTATCATTAATAGTATCTGGGATTGGTGCTTGCCCATGAGATGGGTCTCGAGTTGGGCCACTCCTTCAGTCTCTGCTCCAACCCCCTTGCTTGTATTTCTGGTGGATAGATAAACTTGGGTTGACTGTTCTGTGGGTGGGTTATTGTCTCTATTGCTCTACTGGAGTCCCTCCCTGGCTACAGGAGGTATCCCTTTCAGGTTTCATATCCCCAAAGCCATGAGTCACAGCTAAGGATGCCCCCATTGATTCTTGAGAGCCTTCTTTATCTTAGATCTCAGTCTCTTCTAGGAGATGCCCCCTACCTCCCCACTCCTGTTAGCTTCAGATTTCTTATGGCCATTTGAAATAATATCTTGTACCTTATCAGAGGGCCATGGATTAAAGCTGGACTTTCTAATTTTTATTCCTTTCATCTCCTTTAGGTGTCTTATTGTTTTAGATAGAAATTCAAGTACTATATTGAATAGATAGGGAGAGAGCAGGCAGTCTTGTATTGTCTCTGATTTTAGTGGAATTGTTTTAAGTTTCTTTCCATATACTTTGTTGTTTGCCCTATGCTGTATATTGCTTTATTGTGTTATTTATGCACCTTGCATTCCTAACTCAAGTATTTTAACATGGAGTATTAGATTTTATCAATTGCTAATGAGAAGATCATGTGATTTTGCTTTTTCAGTTTGCCTAAATAGAGGATTACATTAATGGATTTTTGTATATTGAACCATTTCTGCATCCCTGGGATGAAGCCTACTTGATCTTGATAGATGATGTCTTTGATGTGTTCCTGAATTCAGTTTTTGAGTATTATATTGAGCTTTTTTTGCATCAATTTTCATAACAAAAATTGGTCTGGAATTCTCTTTCTTTGTTGATTCTTTGTATGGTTTAGGTGTCAGGGTGACTGTGGTCTCATAGAATGAATTTGGAAATTATCCTTCTGTTCCTATTTTGTGGGATTGTTTGAGGAGTATTGATATCATCTCTTCTTGGAAAGTGTGATAGAATTCAGTGCTAAAAACACCTGCAACTCTTTTGGTTGGGAGACTTTTTGAATATTTCTGTTTTCTTGAAGGTTATAGGGCTGTTTCAATAGTTTATCTCATCTTGATTTAACTTTGGTAAGCATTATCTCTCTAAAAAGAAAAAATCCTTTTTTTTTTTTTTTTGGTGTTTTCGAGACAGGGTTTCTCTGTATAGCCCTGGCTGTTCTGGAACTCACTCTGTAGACCAGGCTGGCCTCGAACTCATAAATCCACCTGCCTCTGCCTCCCAAGTGCTGGGATTAAAGGCGTGCGCCACCACTGCCAGGCCCATTTTGTTAAGATTTTAAAATTTTGTGGATTAGAGGCTTTTGAAATACGGTCTAATCACTCTTTGATTTTCCCTGCAGTCTGTTTGTTATGCTTCTGTTTTTATTTCTTATTTTGTTAATTTGGATACTGTCTCTGGGTCTTTTAGTTAGATTGGCTAAGGATTTGTCTATCTTGTTGATTTTCTCAAAGAAGCAGCTTTTGGCTTCATTGATTCTTTATATTGTTTTCTTTGTTTCAAACTGATTGATTTTAGGCCGGATTTTGATTATTTCCTGCCTTCTATTCCTCTTCATGGTATTTGCTTCTTTTTTCTACAGCTTTCAGATGCACTTTTAAATTGCTGGTATGAAAACTTTCCAATTTTTTTATGGATGCACTTAGTACTAAAAACTTTCCTCTTAGCACTGCTTTCATTGTTTCCCATAAATTTGGGTTTGCTGTGCCTTTGTTTTCATTGCATTCTAGAAAGTCTAGAGATTCTAAAATTTCTAGAAATCTAGAAATTTCTTCCTTTAAGCTTTAGTAATGCATCTTTTAGAAATATGGGTGCCTTTGTGTTTGGGGTATAGATGTTCAGAACTGAGATATCATCTTGGTAGGTTTTTCCTTTGCTGAGTATGAAATATCCTTACTTGTCAGTTTTGATTAATTTTAGTTGAAAGTAAATTTCATTAGTTATTAGAATGTCTACTCGAGCTTGCTTCTTGGATCTGTGTAATTGGAAAAGTTTTTCCAGCCCTTTACCCTGATGTAATGCCTATCTTTATTGCTGATGTGTGTTTCTTGTGTTCAGCAGAATGAAGGATGCTGTTTTTGCATCTGTTCTGTTTTCCTGTGTCTTCTTTTAGGAGAATTTAGTCCACTGATGGTTATTCCTGTTGCTAATTGATTGCTAATTCCTGTTCTTTTTAAATTAAAATTTATTTATTTATTATATCTGAGTACACTGTAGCTGTCTCAAGAACACCAGAAGAGGGCATTGGATCCCATTACAGATGGTTGTAAGCCACCATGTCGTTGCTGGGAATTGAACTCAGGACCTCTGTAAGAGTAGTTGGTACTCTTAACTGCTGAGCCATCTCTCCAGCCACAATTCCTGTTCATTTGATGTTGTGGTGTTAGTGTGTGTGTGTGTGTGTGTGTGTGTGTGTACATGTACATAAGTGGATGTTTTTGTATGTACTTCTCTTGTTTTTGCTTACATGGAGTTAGTTATTATCAGTGTTTTCTTGGATGTAATTATCCTTTTTGGGTTGGTGTTTTCCTTGTAGTATTTTTTGTAGGGTTGGACTTGAGAATAGATATTGTTTGGGTTTGGATTAGTCACCCATGGTGATTAAGAATTTTGCAGGGGGATGGAAAATGGGATAGGGGGTTTTCAAAGGGGAGACATGGAAAGAGGAAACCATTTGAAATGTAAATAAAGTATCAAAATTTTTTTTTAAAAAAGAATTTTGCTGGGTATAGTAGTCTAGGTTGGCATCTGTGGTTTCTTAGAGGTTGCAGTGCATCTATCCTGGCTGTTCTCACTTTTAGAGTGTCTGTTGGGAAATCTGGTGTATTTCTGATAGGAGGTCTGCCTTTGTATGTTACCTGGCTTTTTTGCTTTCCACTTTTAATATTCTTTCTTTTTTTTTCTGTAGATTTTGTTTTGATTAGTATATGTCAGGAAGTTTTCTTTTTGTTTACTGTCTAATTGGTGTTCTGTAAGCTTTCTGTATGTTTATACGAATGTCTTTCTTTATGTTGGGAAACATTGTTTTTAATGATTTTGTTGAGAATATTTTGTGGTCCTTATATTACTACTTTTATTAGGTTAGGACTTTGCATGGTCTCCCAGATTTCCTGGATGTTTTGTGTCAGGCACATTTTTAGAGTTAACATTTTCGTTGATTGCTATATCACATTGGGCTCAGGTAACTACTCTCAGTTTTTCTTGGCTGTTGTGTAACTATTTTTTTTTCATTTTTGAGGAGAAAATGGTAGAAGGTTTTTGTGAATGCCTATGTGGGCTGTTGGGGATCAGGCAGAGGTTTGGGGACCTCCTAACAATACCAGGGAATGCCATGGC
Source organism: Uromys caudimaculatus (assembly GCA_028551405.1). NCBI lineage: Eukaryota > Metazoa > Chordata > Mammalia > Rodentia > Muridae > Uromys > Uromys caudimaculatus. Next base: position 8,523 of record JAPYYD010003784.1, on the reverse strand, counting down.
CAGATGGTTTCAGTTGTCCTTTCAATATCTCTGAACCAGACTTGACTGCATAAATCAAAAAACAAAGAAAAAATAGTCCATGGTCCCTCAGATTATGGAAACTTGGGGCTTTGGGATGATGTCAAAGGTTAGGAAGGTTTGGGTGTGAGTGTAGATCGTGGACAGAGACTGAGGTGCTTGAAATTCTTCAGTTGCATGAAGAAGAATTCTAAGTGGTAGCTGGACATGTCTTAAAAAGGAGATAGGAGGTTTAATACAAAACCTGGCCACCAGGGTACATGACTATAGTAAGTGTGGCAGACATGGAAGTTGTAGAGACTATGTACACGGGAACATCCAGACCCAGAGATGAGGGATAATCCTACTCCTGCCATTCTCAGGCTTAGATTCTCAGGATTTGGACACATCTTGACTTCACTCTTGCTCCAGATTTGCTACCCCAGTCACATGGCTTTGCAGCCCCACAGTGAAAGGTATAAAACAAGGACTCTTAGGATCCCTAAAGATCAATAGTAAGGGAGAAATGGTGGGGAAACTTATAGTCAGAACTTCTTTCACATGCCTCAACCACAAACGAGTGTTCACAAAAGAAATGTGAAAGAAAGTACAAATACAATCTAGAAGATAAAAGCTCACAAATGTGACCACCAGCATCAGGATGGTGTGGGATGCTCTGGTCTCAGCATAGGCTCTGAGCTTCTGATTGGGGTTGTGTATGTAGTGCATTCTTTGGTGGTGTCTGTTCAGGTGAATCACCATGGAGACACTGGTCCAGATCATGATGCTGATGAATAAAATATCCTGGGCAAACCTAAAGAAGCTCATGCCAACACTGACACCAGAGATGGAGCAGACCCACTTACCTTTAGAATCAGTGTCATTGTGTGTTTTCTGTGGACCATTGACATTCATTGGAATGTAAGCATTATTTAAGACACTGAACAACCAGCAACTGTGACAAGAATATCTCAGAACCTTGGGTGATATTTCTCTGAGCATGATCCTAGCCCAGTTACCGGGAACAAGAATGACAAACTGGTAGGTACTCAGAGCACATGTGGAGCACATGTTTGTGCTTCGAGCCACCATGTGAAAGAAGTATGCAAGTTTACATGTGAGGTCAGTTGGAGGCTTCCTTGGAGCCAGAACTGCCATATGGTTTGGAAATGTCAAGACGAGGAGAATGAAGGTATTGGCCACAGCTAAGTTTGTTTGTATGATCTGAATGGGCCTCAGTTGAGAGTCAGTCAAAATTGGAGAGAAATTATGAAGAATAAGAAGGATATTGCTCACAGTCCCAACCCCAGCCTGGCAAAGCAAAAGCATCTGAAGAGTCACTTCCCCTGTGGTTTTCAGGGTTTTATTTTGAGATAACATGGACATGGCTTCATTGGACAGTGGAGTAATGATCAGGTAGGACAGTGCTGTCTTTAAGAATCTTCTCAATTATCTGAGATTTTCAACTGATTTGGAGTCTTTTTTATCCCGATAAAGATGGCAGTGCTTTGTCACATTACAGGAGTTTTCTCTCAAAACCCATGCATGAACATTAACCTAAAATATTAAGTTTACGTTTATTTTACTTTCTCTTCTCTCATGATGGAACTGGGAATGTGATGTAGCTATGTCTCTCTTGTTCAACAACATAACATATATTTTAACACATTATGGATTCTTAATTTGTGTACATGAACATTCATATACAGCAGTGTATTTTTGCTCCATGAGAATTCAACATTGTCCCTCATAACAATGTGTTAAAAGTACAAATTTGTTGTAGAGATGGTTCTAGATCCAATGAATTCTGCTCACATTTGTGGCACTGATTTCAGGCATTTTCAATCATACAGGCAAGCAGAATAGTCATATGCATAAAATAAATATATATTCAAAAATATAATTATGAGATGGAAAGATGCCTCAGTGGTTAAAAGCACTGGCTACTCTTCTAGAGGATCCACATTCAATTGTCAGCATTCATATGGTACCTCACAACTATCTGTAACTCCACTTCCAGGGACCTGGCACCTTCACAGTCATACATGCAGTCAAAATCACAGTGCACACAAAGTAAAAATATATAAAATATTTACAAATGATAATACAAATTTAGTATTCATAGTTTATAAAAGAACTTGAATTAAGATCTTTATAAAGAATTTTATCAATAATGATCCCTCAATATAATCTGACCTTCATTGATATACTTTTATAGTACTCATCATCATGATAGAATTCAAAATAATTCTCAAAGGTCAATAGATTTCTGTTTATAAAGAATATGGACATATATGTATATCATCTTTGTTGATAAAATCATCTAAAGAACCCAAGCATATTTTTGATTCACAAATCAAAAAACTATAGCTCTTTTTTCTACGGAACAGGTGCTGGAATTATATTGGATAAATGTCCAGCATTTTTCAACCACAATACAAAGACATTACTATCATCTCTGTTAAAGTCTGTATATACAGATTATTTAAAACTCAGTTTTTTGAATGCCCCTATTTAGTCTGCAATTTACCTTACTTATTTTGATTTCCATAAGGACAATAAATTTCTATCCAACAACTACACATCTGTCATATCACAATAGAGGTCATAGTAAAGGACATTTTCAGATGAGTGCTGAGCCATGAAATAGACATTTCTTTAGACTAATGAAATCATAGAAAAAAATAGGCAAACTTTGGAGACAAAATCAAATTCATTCTAATGATTATTGTTGGCTTTAGAAAACACTGGACTGTAGGAAGGAGAAGAGAACTTTAAGCAGAAACATAAAGCTGCAGGAATCTCACCTGCCCCGTCTCCACAAGGATGGGGTTGCTCACAGGGATGAAGGACAGCTCCTGAACAGTTACTGCAGAAACAACTCTGATTTCCTTTTCCCTCAGAGATCTTCACTGTGTATCTGTTTCCTAAGACAGATCCAAGAAATGGCTTCCTGTCCATATTTTCTAGGAAGTGCTGTGCAGATCGCTGAATGAGGCCAGATATCAGAACTCATAAAGGGACAGTGTCTGGTCCTGACATCCCTCAGAGAGCCCATTACTGTGTCATTTGTGTTGTTATTGGGCATGTCTTTAGGCACATTCTGGAATACCTCTAAAAAGAAAAAACTTTTATCCCCAATACAAATCAACATGTTTTCTTTCTGGTAATTAGTGATGAGGCCTGAGAATTTGTTAGGCCGTATTGAGTAGTTGAGCAGAAGTTAGAACAAGTTTTCCTCGTTTCCTTTGGGGAAATGTAAGTTCTGAACTGGTGTTGTCATCAGGTGTGGAGAGGTGCAGTACAGGGAAGATCAAGAGATTTGTTGGTTGTATTTCCACTATATATTTTCACTGTTGCGAAATTGTGCTGACATCAAAAAGCCCATCAGCATGTTATCTGTAGTCCTGTATTTCCCTGTTTGGACAAGGACATTTTAGTTTGACAAATCAAGCAACTGAAACCCGTGTTTGCCCCATAAATCCTTGGGTTATTCCAATGTCTATTTGCTTTGAGGTAGATCATGACTGATTTTCTGATACTCCATAGAGGCTCATTAGAAGCATAATGAATTGTGATATTTTCTATCGAATTTTAAATGTAAAGAATCAATTTTTCACATACAGTGAAGGATATGGACTGAGAAAATATTAATATAGAGAACCATCCTTGTTCATTCTGCTGTATTCACAATAGCCATGAAATAGAAACAGGTTAATTATCCATCAGTTGATGGATAGATAGCTATAATGTGGTTCATTTATATAATGGGGACTATACCTCTATTAAGAAAAATGTTATTATGAAGGGTTTAGGTAAATGCATGGTTCTTCATGTGATACTGCACAAATTAAGAGAAACATTGCATGCTTTCCCTAGTTTTTAGACATTGGTTTTGAAACTTGAGTTATGTGTGCTTCATTTGAAAAACCCATATAAAGGTCAGGAGTGAAGTTAAAGACAGACAGTTCAGGGGCTTTTGCTTGAACACAGTTGTTGAAAGTACATAATGGACTATGGACAATTAATCTATCTTGGGAGGATGGAAAAATAGCATATATCAGAGAAATGGGAAAAATTAATAATGTGAAAATATTATCATAAAGGCTCCATAAAAGCCTACTACTTTAGAATTTTAAAAACATTGTTGATCTATATCTATATATCATTTATATCTATTTATATCTCAGTGTGTGTGTGACAGAGAGACAGAGAGGGAGAGAGAGAGAGAAAGAGAGAGAGAGAGACTTGCTACATATTTAGTGTATCATAACATAGCACATGGGCAGTTTCCTCTGAGACATCTGGGCTGTCTAGCCAGGCCCTGTGACATTATAGATCTTTCATTGCAGTGCTCGTTCTCACATCTCTCAAATATAGATCTCATCTGTCTAGGTTAGAGGACATTCGAAACCCTTCTCACTATTCCAAAGTCTCCGAGGATTGGGTTAGTGAGGTCAAAGCCTGGGCTCTTCATGAGACTAGGGCTTACCAAAGGTAACAGCAATTAGGAATTAATGGAATACCCTAAAAATTTTAAAATAACTAAAAACCTAAACTATAATGTTATCAAATTCCAAGAACTTTTTCTTTCTCTTTTTTACATAGTATCAGTGGGGAAATTAATTCCTCAACTTGTTCTCTGATCTTCACATGAGTGCAATGGCACAAGTATTTAACTGCACATTGTACATGCATCTAAAACACAATAAATAAAGTAGTAAGATTTGAGAAGTATGTGATGGAGATAGTCTAAAAACTTCTATTTAGGTGAAGAAAGTGGTTGAGGCTAATGGTGGTAAAATTAGATTACAGGATTAAATCACCAGAGAATCTAAGATGATGGATGTCAGGGAATTTGTTTTCTACATGCTTCAGAGAATACACTGATGATCCTTGGCTAAGCACTTCTGACAATAGGTGCATGAGACCTGAATATCTGTAATTTCAATAGCAATTCCAAAGCAGATTGTGATGTGTAATGTGTGTCATGGGAGGACTGAATTGGTTTTGAGAGTCACACCTCCCTTCTCTCTGCAAATCAAAAGAGGACAATGGAACAGAAGGTAATTGGAACCACATATTAAGACAGGAGGAGCTGGCTCATAAATCTATAGTGTTCTTCTGGTATTATTTCTTTTTATCACATTTTTTTATGTGAGTACATTGATGTGTATTTATGTCATTATAAATAAAATTTTATGTGATCTCTTCATGGTAACCAGAATATAAAATTAAAATTGTGAGTTAATTCTTCGGATTCATACTTTAATTAGTAAAAGTATTTAAGACTCTAACAAATGGAACAAAGAATCATTTTATTCGAGTATTAAAGAAAACATTAGACAAACTGCAAATGTAAACAGCTTCTCAATAAAGGGGAATGAGCAAATAACAGAAAAGAGCCATAACATTGCATGAAACCACCTTTGAATTTAGCCGTGGAGGGGCAGACAGTCCTATGGTGCGATCAAGGACTGGAGAAAGTCTAACAAATACCAAGTGCTATGGCAAGGATTTTTAGAGCAGGGAGAAGAGAGAAGAATATTTCAGAACATCATGTCTATCCCCTGTAAGATCCTGTGCTAGGAGTTGAGAATGAGGAAATAAAGAGTACAGTATTCGAGTAAGGAGATAATTAGTCTGCTCATCTCTCTCTTTTTAAAATTACTTTTATTATTTTATAGTCCAGTCATTACCCACATCTCAGTCTGTCCTCTCACAATTCCTCATCCCATTCCTCCTCTCGCCTGTCTCTAAGAGGATGTCCATCCACCCCCATCAGGCCTCCCCACTCCCTAGAACCTCAAGTCTCTTGAGGGTTAATCATGTCTTCTCCCACCCAGGCCAGACCAGGCAGTCCTCTGTTGTAAATGTGTTGGGGATTTTGGACCAACTCCTCTATGCTGCCTTGTTGGTGGCTCAGTGTCTGAGAGATATCAGGGGTCTGGGTTAGTTGAGACTGCTGGTCTTCCTATGGGGTCACCCTCCTCATCTTCTTCCAACCTTTCTCTTATTCAACCACAAAGAACTTCTGGGTGAATCACCATCTCTGACCTCAAGCTGTACTACAAAGCAATAAAGAGTTCATGTTATTGATACAGAGACAGACAGGTTGATCAAAGAAATAGAATTGAAGACCCAGAAAGGAGCCCACACACCTATGGTCACTTGATATTTGACAAAGAAGCCAAACCCCTACAGTGGAAAAAAAAGCATTTGCAACAAATGGTGCTTGTCTAACTGGTGGTCAGCATGTGGAAGATTGCAAATTGATCTATATTTATCTGCTTGTACAAAGCTCAAGTCCCAGTGGATCAAGGACCTCCACATAAATCCATATACACTGAATTTACTAGAAGAGAAAGTGGGAAATAACCTTGAACACATTGACATATATTTTAGCTGAAATGCCCAAAAGTGGGGAGATGGAACCTGAAGAGACCACCTCGAGTAGATAGACATGGCTCCCAGTTGAGGGATGGGACTACCCACCCATATCAAAATTTTTAACCTATAATTGTTCCTGTCTAAAGGAAATGCACAGTAAAAAATGGAGAATACTTTGAAGGAAAAGCCTTCCAGAGACTGCCCCACCTTGGGATCAATCCCATCTACATAAACCAAATCCCAACATTATTGTTGATGCTAAGATATGCCTTGCAGACAGGAGCTTGGCATGCCTGTCCTCTGAGAGGCTCTACCAGCACCTGATTGAGACAGATGTAGGTACTTACAGCCAACCATTGAACTCAGTCCGTGGACCCCTATGGAAGAGTTATGGGAAGAACTGAAGGAGCTGAAGGAGATGGCAACCCCATAGTAAGAACAACAGTATCAACTAACTGGACTCCTCAGAGTTCCCGGGGACTAAGCAACCAGCCAAAGAGCATAGATAGGATGGTCCATGGCCCCTGCTACAAATGTAGTAGAGGATTTCCTTGTCTGGCCTTAGTGGGAGGGTATGCACTTGGTCCTGTGGATGGTTGATGCGGCAGTAAAGGAGGACACTAGAGGGGTGAAGTAGGAGTGGGTGTGGGATGGAACTCCCACTTAGAGGTGAAGGGGAGAGGAATGGCGTGGGAGGCTTTTGGAGGGAGGACAAGGAAGGGGAAAACAGGTGAAACGTGAAATGTAGAAAAATAAAATAATAAAAAAGAGAAGAGAATGGTTGAGGGAATAAAAGAACAAAGAACAAAGAAAGAATATTAAAAGCTTCAAGGGGAAAGGACTAGTAACATATAAAAGACCTGTCAGAATTACACCTCGCTTCTCAACAGTGATTCTAAAATTTAGAAGTGCATGGGTAGATGTCTTGCAGATTATAAGCGACCAGAGATGGCAGACCAGACTACTATACCCAGCAGATGTATCAATCACCATAGATGAAGAAACCAAGATATTCCATGGGAATTACATTGAATCTGTACGTTGTTTTTGGTAAGATGGCCATTTTCACTATGTTAATCCTACTGATCCACCAGCATGGTAAATCTTTCCATATTTTGATATCTTCTTCAATTTCTTTCTTTAGAAACTTGAAGTTCTTCTCATATTGATCTTTAAATTGCTTAGAGTTTTATTAAGATATTTTATATTGTTGCAATTTTTATTTCCTATTTTTTTTCCTAATTTCTTTCTCTGCCAGTTTATCATTTGTATAAAGGAGGAGTATTGATTTCTTTGAGTTAATTTTATATCCAGCCACTTTGCTGAAGTTGTTTATCAGCTATAAAAGTTCTGTAGTGGAATTTTGGAGTTCACTTATATATTCTATCACATCATCCTAGAATATTTATACCTTGACTTTTTCAGTTACAATTTGTAGCCACTTGATCTACTTTTGTTGTCTTATTTCTCTAGCTATAACTTGAAGTACTATGTTGAATAGATAGGGAGAGAGTGGTCAGCCTTGTCTTGTCCCTGATTTTGGTGGATTGCTCCAAATTTTGTTCCATTTAATTTAATGTTAGTTGCTGTTTTGGTGTATATTGTGTTTATTATGTTTGAATTCCTGATATCTCCAAGACCTTTAAGATAAAGGAGTGTTGGATTTTGCCGAAGGGTTTTTCAGCATGTACTGAGATGATCATGCAATTTTTTCCTTTTAGTTTGTTTACATAGTAGATTACATGGATGCGAATTTCATATGTTGGGCCATCCCTGAAACCTTGGAATGAAGCTTCTTGATCATGGTGAATGATATTTTTGATGTGTTTGTAGAGAATTGTTTTTGAATATTTTTTGTTGATGTTCATAAGCAACACACGTCTGAGGTTTTCTTTCATTGTTGGGTCTTTGTGTGGTTGGATTAGCAGAAATTTATTGTTTAAATTTGGTTTTGGTTCTTTGAGAAAATCAACAAGATAGACAAACTCTTAGCTAGACTAATCAGAGGGCACAGAGACAGAATCCAAATTAACAAAATTAGAAATGAAAAGGGAGACATAACAACAGATCCTGAGGAAATTCAAAAAATCATCAGATCCTACTACAAAAGTCTATACTCAACAAAACTGCAAAATT
>JAPYYD010003783.1:0-13765 GCA_028551405.1 Uromys caudimaculatus | reverse complement strand
TGGAGAGCTGTCCCTCAGGGTCCTCTCTGGGGTGCAGAATGGAATCAGAAGGATCTTGTCCCCAGCTGTCCTTTGGTTCCTATGCCCCAAAGGTTCTGTAAAGGTCTCTCTTGATCCAGAAGTGGTGGTTTTGCCTGTGCTCAAAGGTGTGTCAGCACTTCTGGGATTCCCTGTTCACGTGGAGCCTTGTGGCCCAGGCTGAGGTCCCTAGGCACCAGTGTAATTTGGAAAGTTCACAGTTTTTCTGTCCCTGGGTTCTCAGGCCCTGGATCCCGGCAGATCCGGGCGGGTCTGGGTGGGAGGTGCTGCTCCCCTCAACCCCACTCCCGGCCTTTCCAGGCTCCTGGAAGGGCACCCCTCTCCGGTGCTCTTTGGCTACCGACTCCTGGCGGCCCAAGCAGAGGTTTCCACCCGCCGGTGAAATCCGGAAGTTTCGGAGTTTTTCTGTCCCCGGGTTCTCAGGCCCCGGATCCCGGCAGATCTGGGCGGGTCTGGGCGAGAGGTGCTGCTCCCCTCAACCCCACTCACAGCCCTTCCAAGGTCCTGGGAGGTTACCTTTCTACGGTGCTTGTTGGCTAAGGTCTCTTACTGGCCCAGGCAGGGGTCCCCTGGCACCAGTGTAAACCGGAAAGTTCGCAATTTTCTGTCCCCGTGTTCTCAGGCCCTGGATCCCGGCAGATTTGGGTGGGTCTGGGTGAGAGGTGTTGTTCCCCTTAACCCCACTCACGGCCTTTCCAGGCTCCTGGGAGGGCACCCCTCTCCGGTGCTCGTTGGCTACTGACTCCTGGCGGCCCAGGCAGAGGTTTCAGATGACTTCTTTCTAACTGTCAATCTCTGAGAGTTCTACGAATGATTCTTAAAGGTTCACAGAATTTTCTTTTTTATAATTTCTAAAAATGTTATTACATTTTATTTCTTTTGTGTGGTGCATGTGTGTGCATTTTTCCCATACAGGTGCATAGGAGTCAGAGGATATTTTTCAGGAGTCTGTTCTCTCCTTCCACCACACGGTCCCTGGGAGGCTAACTCAGGTTTTTAGGCTTTGCAGCAAGTACCTTTATCCATGAGCCATCTCCTCAGTTCCAAGTACTTTTACTTTTCTACATGTGTAAATGAAGAAAATTAGAAAACAATTTTATCAGTTTGTTTCCTTGGGATCGATTAATATCTCTCTAGACTCTCTTACTCCTTACTCTATTAGGAAATCAAAATCTTGTCAAAACTGCCACATTGGATTAGGGATGGGAAAATCTTCTTTAAATCCTTGACAGTAATGTTATATTCACAAATATTCATGATCTCTGCAAAACAAAATGACAAATCTTAGAATGCCATGCATAGCCAGTACATGTGCACTTATTTTGCTTTGAGGGATCTATAACCTGGGAGGAAATTTGAAAGCATAAATTTACTTTTTCATTTTTTGACGTTTTGAGTAAGAGTCTCTCTGTATAGTCTTGGTGCTTGCTATGAAGACCAGTCTGGTCTTGAATTCACAGAGATTCCCCTACCTCTGTCTCCTGAGTGCTGGGATCAAAGGTATGTGCTGCCATGCCTGAACTTAATCAATTTTTTAAAAAATTATTTTGAAATTGACAAAATGTTGGTTGCTATGATATTGATTTTCAATATATTTCTTTCTTATAATTTCAATTGATTTTTATGGCATATTTACATGGGTAAATGAAAGGCAGACCTTCAGTAACTGAGATACAATGTTGGTGGGCAAGCAAATAATTGATAAATATTGATGTGTGTTAAGAGTTCTATAATATTTTTAGTACCAAGGCCAGTAATCTGTTCATGAAAACATGCTATTGCTTATAAGCCATTTATAAGTTAACAATAAGTTATTTATAAGCTAGCCTTATATGTAATAAAGGAAATTGTAGCAGGCCTTTATATAATAGAATGAGTATACAAGGTCTTAGTGGGAGGGCCCAGGCAATGTAACATTTTTCAAAACAAGATACTGCTTCTTTAAATAACTTAAACTTTAAAATGTCATGAAGAGGCCAGATGATAACAACTGAAATAGAGACCAAAAAGGGTCTCATTCAATAGTTTTGATGGAGAAATAAAAACAAATAAACATAGAAATGCCTGATTAAAATAAAAATCAAGTCACTATTGTAGGTTTCCCCTATCTCCTCCTAAGTCTACTCCAGCTTTTACCCTAGAGTCCTGGTTCTGGGTGCAGCCAATCACTTCTTACATTAGACAAGCAAACAAAGAAAGAAAAAGATGAAAAAATGGATTTATCTGTGGTTATGGCCCCAAACCTTGACCAGTCTTTTCCCCTCTGCCCCATAAAAATGTACAATTTATGGAGACAATAGAGCAAAAGTCAGGATGTAGGTGTGTGTAAATTTAGCTGTGGGTTCCAGTCAATTGATTTGGGAAACTATGCCAGGGGGTAAAACTGGCTTTTTGAAGTTTTTGTACTCTTTTGGTACCCTAGGCCATAGCTTCTGTAGGAACAATCTCTGCTTCTCATGTGGTTTTTCCTGAGGGCTTGAAATTAAAAATAAAAATAAAAATAATCCTGATTTCAAGGGAATTTAGTTATATCCCTCTATGGAGCCTTGACCTTGGGTGAATTAAGCAAAAGCTTAATTTTGAGAAGGTCAGCTTCAGTTTTCTTAGAAACAAAGCACTCTTTAACAGACAGGAGAAATTTATCTAAATATTTTCTTCATTTCCTTCAAAGTCTGCTTACTTCAAAGGAATAAGTAAAACTTCATCCTGTTCTTGTTAGATGGTTAAAGGTCTTTATTTCTGATTTACACATTATTAAGATGATATTTTCATATTCATTTGTCCATACAGATTTTTCAAATATTTATTATTTATATTATTTTGGACCACCCAGTCATAAAATATGCCTTATTGCTTTTTTATATTTATGAAGATATTCAAAGACATTAAGAGAATCTCAAAGATTGTAGGAATGCTGGGTCAAGTCTACATTCCTAGCTGTTGAGAAACAGATGTAGAAAGACCATGAGTTCAAGGCAGCTTGGTATGCATAAAAGGGAGAGAACCTATTTTTAAAAAGGGAAAAACCAGAATTCTAGAACGAGAAATGGCTCAAGATTGTATCCTTTATTAATAAATGTGTACAAGATAATTTCTTGTAGACATAATACTGACCTCATTAACATTTTTTAAAATTTTATTTTTATAATTTTTATTTATGTATATGTATAAGTGAATGCCATGTATATACAGTATTTCACTGAGGCAAAAGACATTGAATCCCTTGGAGCCTGAGAAACATATAGTTATGAGCTGCTTGACATAGTTTCTGGGAACTGATCTGGGGTCCTTCACAGGAGCTGCACACACTCTTATCCACAAAGTTATCTTTTTGGCATATTTTTATTTTTAATTTTTAGAGCTATTATATCATTGGCTGTATATATGGCTCAGCAGTTAAGAGAGCTTACTGGTCATACAGAGGACTGGAGTTCAATTCTCAGCACCCACATAATGGTTTACAACTACTGTAACTCCAATTCTAGGGGGAATCTCCTCACACCCACTAAGAAATACCTGAGTGCAAAAGACAGACTTCCACAGGCTTCTGCACTTACATGGTACAAATGCAGATGCATACTCAGGCACAACATGCATATTCATAAAATTAAATTTATTTTTATTATTTATTTATGTGTATGTATATGTGTGCGCTTATGTGTGCATGTGCCCACAGAGGTCACAGTGGAGTTTGGGTCTCCTGAAGTTTGAATTAGTTACAGGCAGTTTCTAAGTGCCTGATATGGGTGCTGGAAACTGAGTCTAAGTCCTCTGGAAAAGCAGTATGTACTCTTAACTGCTAAGCCATCTCTCTAGACCTCAGAAATATTTTGTATATCTAATTTGAAAATAATAAAAACTCTCATATTGACATAAACAAACCCCATATAAAGCAAATCACACAAACAACTTCTTGAATTGAATTCAACACTGTGTACTGACAGCCACATGGGGATAAAAGTGAATGACCCATAATACTGACAAATGCATACTCATATGTCTTCTCATCCATTTCTTTTACCTTTTCATTTTTAAAAGATAATACCATACACATTTCCTACTATTAGGATCTGTGGCATACATGAAGTGATAGACAGATAGTGAAGGAAGGTACAGCCACAGATCTAACCCACTCCATTTTGTTCTTTCCTAATTCTATTTTTGTCTTTTCAATTTCTTCCTTCTGGGCCACTCTCTTCTGCAGTTACCTTGGATTCCAGAATTACATGAGTGAATGATAAACATCTTTATGACAAGAAGCTGAAACTACCCTCCGAGCAATAGCAAACTTTTGAGGACAAATCATTCCCCAAGTGAATGCAATTACTCATAACACAGGGCTGCAACACAGAGCACTGGAAATCTTCTCATGGGAATATGATGAGATTCCTCTGCTCAAGTGATCATAGAGATAACATTCTTGAGAGAGTACCTTGTGGAACAAGAACTGAGATATTGATCAATTAGACCACTAGCTTCACCAAGATTACTTGCTCTCCCAGCTATGAATAGTCCTGGCTTTTCCTTATTTTTTTTTCCTTTTCTATAAAATCTCAGAGTTCCTGTAAGCACCTTCAGGGTAGGCTTGTCATTGAACCTTTTTATTTGTTCTTCCCAACTTTGCCATGTTTATTCATCGTCTTTCTCTGTCCCTCACAGCTACCTCTAACTGACATGCAGGGGTAGGTGGTTTAGCCCAGTCTGTTTGGACTCATAGAGATGAGGCTTTTCCCTCTAAAACTCTGGTTATAGAAGACAGAAGTTGACACATTAAGGACAAAACTGGAGAAAAAAAAAGTACAAACTCATTTGCTTTTCAAATGTTTATAATATGCTTATGTCATATAAACTTGTTTTTTTAACAGTTGGCTGATGTGACTATGCACCTATTCAACACGTTTATATGCCAATGGAGGAAAAAAGACAGTCACAGATTACCAAAAGCCCTGCCCTCCTCCCCATACCTATTGCACTGACAACCTTGGTGTGTACTCTTAGCTTCCTAGGTTGCTATTTTTTTTTTTAAGATAATGGGTCACATTGCCCATTTCTTTGTTTCAAAAACAATTTCAGTGCATCTCCAATTGCTTCTGTAGCTATCAGTGCTCCCTTCTGGAAATTACAGTACCATAGCGCTATACTGCCTCCTCTAGAGTGCCTAAGTTTATATAAAAATTACTCATTGAGTTCTCGCCCAAGGTCAGCTTCAAAGACCACATAAAGCTGGTGTAGCCTCCTAATGACAACCCCTTGGTTCTCATTGCCATCTAATAAGTACCAACTTCAAATTCACACCCATGTTTGTTTCTGGCCAGAAGATTTGCAGACTATTATACAAGGTTTGCTGGCTTACATCCTTCATAAACTGCCATGTTTAATCATTATTCTCCAAGATGTCTGGTAATGGGCACTGCCAGGGAGAAACAATTAGATATAGAACCCAAGGTATGAGCAACTTTGGCAATGGGAAGCTCTGTTGTAAGACAAAGCATCATTCTAAGGCCTACATGGATTCCTAAAAGGTGATCCAGACATCAAAATCAAAAGTGCTTTCCTCATGATTAGTCTGGTATTAATGACAAGCCAGGAGAGATAGTCTTGACTTTATGTTGTTTGAGTGCTATGTTACCTGGGTGGGACCCAGTGAACTGTGAAGGAGGCTTCCATACCACTTGAATAGTATGAATGCCCATGTTCATTGGCATATCCATCAACACAAAATAGAGGGTCCTAGCAACCTAGTGGAACCTCAGAGTGGACCGGGAGCAGGACGGTGGCTGCTTCCCCATTTTTACAAGTGTCCCCTCTGGTGCTGGCATCTTGGAACCTCTACATAGTGCCAGTGGGATGGTTGGCTAGTCCAGAGTTCATATCAATTCCCCATTGATCCAAAGGCTGTATAAAAAATTCAAAACAACAACAACAACAACAACAAAACCCCAACACCAAAACCAACCAACCAACCAAACAGAAAAAATGAGATCTGAACCTCCAACCTAATCTCTAGAGTCTGGTTCCCAAATATGTGACTCTGTCTCCCTCATCCTCTCCTGGATCCCAGTGCCTACATCTGGGCCACCAACAGACATCCTTGAGAATACCCCTGCAACCTGCTGGGGTGAATGGACCTCTCTGAAAATGGGCAATACTCCCTCTCACAGACAGAGCAGTCAGCTCAACATTCTGAGGGGAGTCCTGGAGAGTAGGCAAGGGAAGGTTTCTACTAAACAGCTTAATACTCTTTATGATCAGGTCATAGTCCTTTGCCTCTGGCTCCTAGTAGGGCAGGTCTGGGATAAACACACTTGGGAGTAGATAATACACAAGGCCCTGAAGAAGAGTTTGAGGATAAGCTTCTGCCCTATTTTTTCCCTGGTCACTGCCACTGTACTTGGCTGCCTCAGAGGCTTGGCACTGCAGTCACCTGGGGACCTCCTAAGCAAGCCTGAGGGCCCCAAAACCCGTGAGAATTCAATATTATGTTCTGAGACAGCCCCTAGGCTGGGTCCTCTCTAGTTAAAGGAGATGTTAAGTCTGAAGAGGACAAGATCCCTCCAGAACCCTCCTGAGAGGTGAGATGCTCCTCTCACAAAGTGTAACCAACAAGGATTTACCCTTCACTGAAGAGAGTCTCTTTGCTTACAGCTCCGATGAAGAGATGAAAGATTCTGCTCTGTCACATCTCTGGATCTATTGACAAGAAAAAACCCCAGAGGTCCAAACCACCAAAGGCACTGGTGCCCCTTGATCTGTCCCATTTCTTGTAGTAGCGGCTTGGTCAAACTTTGCTTGTCCTTCTGCCCCATCCCTGGGGCTCATCTATGCTTCTCTTGTATAAGAACATGCTGAATCCTGGGACCGTTAAGTGTGACAGTAATCTAGGGGTCATGGGAAAAATGTACAAGACCAATGGCTGCTGCCCTAGGGATACCATCCATATTTCCAGGTCTTTAGTCCTGGCTAACCAGATAGAACAGGTACACCGTAAGGCTCTTTCTCAGGAAAAACATACATAAACAGATTCAGGCAATTTTTTTCTGGAACCAATACATCCAATATGTGGTACTTTGCCTTTAACTGTTCATAATGCCTCCCAATGCTTCATTTGTGCCTCCAACACTTGCCCACTGTTGGTAGCCTTGCCAGTTAATGCTTCAGTAACTCACCACCTAGCTGCAAATGGTATATCCATTCAGAGTTACACAACAGCCCTCCTGTTTGATTAGGCTGGAGTACCCCCTGTCTGTTTAAAATGGGCTAAATAGGTGGATAGACCTTGTCTCACTAGCATCACAGTGACAATATTAACCAGTGAACTCCCTCCCTTCTTCCTCTGGTGTAGGGGACTCATGTCTGTCTGCATGAATGCTTCCTCTTCCTCTCCCTGTGTCCTAGTTCTTGTTCTGTAGGTCTTCCTATATGAGCCTGAAGAGATGGCTTTTTTGCTCTAAAATCACACGAAAAGAGGTCTCTGTTCCTTTGCTAGTGGGGATCAAACTTATCTTCTCCATGGGGTCTGCAGGAGCTTCTGAAGTGGCTCTCATTCAGACCCATCACCTGGATGGAGACTTCAGGGACAAACTCAACCAGGCCATGACATCAAAAAATGGAAATCCTAGAGACACTCCAGAGCCAGATGAACTTTCTAGCTGGAATGGTGTTGCAAAATAGGAAAACCCTAGATCTGATAATTGCAGAAAATGGTGGACTTGTGTTGTTATAAGTGAATGTTGCTTTTATGTTAATGAGTCATATATTGTTGAATTAAATGTAAATTCCCCCATGCAATATTGCTTACGTGGTAGGAACAATCTGAGCCAATGTCCTGGTTCCAAAACCCTCTCCTTACCTGGTTGTTACCTGTGTTGATCCCTGTACTTGCTCTGTGCAGCATCATGATGTTTGCCCCCTGCCTACTCCAGTTCGTACAGTGACAAGTTTCTACCATAGTGGCCCTAAGGTTGACCAAAGATACCTATGGTAGTTCCTTTTTTAAAAGATAAGAAACAGGGAGATGAGGATGCTGTGGCTCCTGGGTGGGGCCTTGTGGATGATGAGGAATGCTTTCACACTGTTTGAATAGTATAAGCACCCATGTCCACTACAATACCCATTGACACAAGATAGCGGAATCTATCAAACTAGTGGAACCTCAGTATGTGCAAAGAACGGGGCGTTGGCTGCTTCCCCTTCTTTACAAAAGTCCCCTCAGGTGCTAGCAGCCTGGCACTGCCACATACTGCTAGTCGGATGGTTGGCTATCTCAAAGCTCATGTTGATTCCCCACTGGTCCAAAGGCTGTATAAAAAGGCTCCCTGTTGTGTAATAAGATCTTAACTTTGATGCAAGCCTCTGGAGTCTGTTTCCTAGGTTTGTGACTTTTCCTCCTTCACCTCCTCCTGGATCTCGGTTCCCACATATTGGTACTAACATCGGTAGTAAAATTCAGGTAGCAAAATCCAGGAAGGTAGAGTCTTACCTCTTTCTTTGTCTCCAAAGAGTTCTGGAGACAGTGACTCCAGAATTCACTGTACCTAAGCAGCCATTGGAGTGGGGAGCACACAGACACTCACTCTGATACCCATCAGTTCTTAGGAATCCAGAGAGTGTATCTACTCTTCTGCAATACCTTCATCTCACAGGTCTAGGAAGATACCTCCTATTGGGATAGCAGTATCAGCAGTAATGACAGCCAGTTGTTTTCTTTTTATAACCTGTCCCCTCTGGTAGAGGTCAAAATAGGTTCTTTGGCAGCCTTCATTACATAGCCTAAATGTGAGCAAGAGCTTGTGAGCTCTTAAGTGTAGAGTAATACCTCTTAGGCTTTATATGCATACCTGGAGATAATGGTTTTAAGGTTTTTTATTATTTTTCAATATGCTTGTTCCTCAGAAAATTGGGAAATAATCTACCTCAACCCAGCTATACTACTCTTGAGCATATACCCAAAATATGCTCAATTTTACTACAAGGACACTCCTGGTTAAGTTTGCTGACAAACTGTCACTGGGCCAAAGCCTGACCATCACCAATGCCAGAAGGACTCATTACAAATCTCTCCTCTTAGATGCCCACAGGATAACTTTCCAGGTGCCATCTGCCCTAAGACTAGCTACCCTGCTGCCTGACGCAGACCAAGGTGGGCCTGTACATGACTGCTCACAGATTTTTGCTCACATCCGTGGGACCAGACCAAATCTTCAGGATACCCTTTTGATGGATGCAGAGGTAACATGGTTCACCAATGACAACAGCCTCATTTAGAACTGACAGAGGTGTGCTGGGGTAATAGTGGTCTCAAACTCTGAGATCATATGGGCAGAGCCACTCCTGGCAGGAATGTCAGCCCAGAAAGCTGAACTGACCAAGATATTAGATCTGAGAAGGGTCAAGAAACACAGGTATCTAGTATGTCTTTGCTACCACTCATGTCCATGGGGCTATTTATACGGAGAGAGGCCTTCTGACAGGAAAAGGAAAGACTATCAAAAATAAAAAAACAGATTGTCTCCCTAATAAGGGCTCTATGGGGGCCTAAAATGCTGGCCATCATCATTCACTACTTGAGACACTAGAAAACAAAGGACCTAGTTTCAGAGGGCAACAATAGGGCAGATCAAGTAGCCTGTCAAACTGCCCTAGAAATCAGGTTTCTCTTGTCTCTGACTTCTCTGATTCTGGAGGATCCTATACTCCCAGACCACCCTAAGTATTCAAAAGATGACATAATCTAGACTAGAAATTTGCCTATGTACCAATGTTATAACAGATGGTAAAGAACAGCAGATTACAAACTCTTTATGCCAGAAGAAATGAAATTATGCATACTTCAGAAGATCTACTGCTGTTACTACATTGACATCTAGAGAATGCAGGATTTGATATTAGGATTAGAGATGCCAACTCAAAGATTGTCAAGAAATGTAAAGCATGCCAGCTCCTGATACAGTGGCTAATGAGAAGAACCCTGGTAATAAGTTCAGAGGCACAAAGCCTAGAGTCTACTGAAAGACAGACTTCACAGAGGTAAAACTAGAAAAATTTAGACATAAATATTTACTGATGTTTATAGATAATTATTTCAGGTTGGATTGAGGCTTTTCCCACTAAACATAAAATACATCCATGGTGACAAAGAAGCTCTTAAAGGGCAGATTGCCAAGATAGGGACTTCCTCAGATGATAGGGTCAGACAATAGACCAGCGTTTGTGTCCCAGGCAAGTCAGAGACTAGCCAATATTCTGGAGATTGATTGAAAACTTTATTGTACTTATAGACGCCAGAGTTCAGGACAGGTAGAGAGAATAAACAAAACCCCTAAAAGAGACCTTAACTAAATTGACCTAAGAGACTGGCATTGACTGAGTTAACTTCCTTCCCTTCACTCTCTACCAGGTGTATGAAAGTCCCCTTACCATATGAGACTCAACCCTTTTGAAATCATGTTTGGGATACCCCTCCCCCCCACATTGTTCCTAATACGCAAACAGAGGTCATTGCTGAGTTTGAGGATTGCCAATTGCTAAATGATCTCAAAGGCGTCCAATGGGCTCATAAACATGTTTGGCCTAAATTTTGTATTCTCTATAAAACAGGTCCCCTTCCAGCCTGAGGTCATTAGAGAATCATTAAAATAAAAGTCCCTCCCATTGCCCTGGAGGTTGATAGGATTACAACATGGAATCCCAGACCCATTAGCACTTGAAGATGACCCAGAGCAGTGGGAGGAAACTCAATCTCAGGGCTCCCTACTGTCTCCCACTGATGGGGCCCCTATCCAAGCCCCAGGGACACCATGAGTACTGGTGATCCCCTATAAAATATAATAATAACTTCTGGAAGCTCCATGATTGGGCCTTCTAGTCACCAGAGAAAGGGAGGAATGAGAGACCAAATCTTTTGGGTTCAGAATCCATCTTAGAGAACCTGACCTAAGGCTAAACTCAAGTTAACTAACAGGTTGGTACCTAGCACCAGTTTCCATGCTACACGCCAACAAGACCTGTGTCTACCAGTTTCCATGTTAGCCCCCAACAAGACCTAGTACTAGTCCCCCAAAAACTTTGCACCCCCAGGTAACAAGCCTGCCCCTGCCTAACAACCACCAATCAGGAGGAAAGCATAAGTTAAGTTTATAGTTTGGCTCTTAGCACCAGCCAATTATGCTAAAGGCCAGAATGGCCCCCAATCAGATGTGACCAGGCTAGATACTTACTTCTTGCCTCTATAAATGCTTGCCCGAACCTAGCCTCAGGGCTAAACTTCGTGCTGTGACAGGGCTGGCAAGGAGCCCAAGCTCCAGCTTGAATAAAGAGACCCTAATGTGATTTCATAGGATTTGACTCCTTGGTGGTTTTTTGGGGCTCACAAATATTTCCTAGCATAATAACAGCCAGGAACTGGAAACAACCTAGATGTTCTTCAACCAAAGAATGGATGAAGAAAATATGGTGCATTTACACAATGGAGTATTCCTTGGCTGTTAAAAAAAAATGACATAAAAATTTGCAGGCAAATGGATGGAACTAGAAAAAAAACCCATCATTCTGAGAAAGGCAACCCAAATCCAGAAAGGCAAATATGATATGTACTCACTAATATGTAGATATTAGTTATTAACTAAAGGATAATCATGCTACAATCCATAAACCCAGAGAGGTTAAGGAATAAGGAAGGCTCTAGTAGCAACCCATGGATTTCCCTGGAAAGGGGAAAGGAAATAGATTTTTCAGATGGACTTGAGGCATGTAGTCATGAGAACAGGACAGATTAGGTTGGAAAGGGATGGAGGGGTAGAGTACAGGGAGAGATTACTGGAATTGGGTGGCATTTGGGGAAGGGCAAATTGGAAACTTAGTGCAGTAGAGACTTCCCAGAACCTATGATGGTGACTCTAGAAAGGCCTTAGTAACGGAGGATATGGAGACTGAGCTGGCTATCTTCTGCAAGGTATCCAGTGGTGGGACAAGGATGCCAAGCCAGCCACAAAGCCTTCAACCCACAACCTGTCCTGCCTGCAAAAGTCCAAGGGCACTTAGTAGTGGCTCAGAGCTTGTGGTATTAGCCAACCAGTGACTTGGCTAACTTGATGCACAGCTACGAGAGGTAGCCTATCCCTGACTCTGCCTTGATGGTCAAGGAACCTCAAGCCTGATGGTCCCAGAGACTTAGGGTAGAATCAAATACCATCAACATCCCCCCAAAATAAATAAATTAATTAATTAATGAAATGATTTTTTTAATTATACGCTGCTTTACTCAGATTGGTGCCTAGCCCTATCATTATTAGAGAGGTTTCCTCCAGCTGCTAATGTGAGTAGTAGCAGAACCCTGCAGATGAGGGAAAAGGAAGGATTGTAAGAACCAGAGAGGTTGAGAACACTAGGAGAATGTGACCCATTGAATTAGCTAAGCAGGGCTTATAGGGTCATGATTTCTGCAAAACAAAACCACAAGTTTTATATTGCAATCTATAGGCAGTACATGTGCACTTCTTTTGCTTTGAAGGGTCAGGAACCTGGAAGGATATGTGGTAGCATAAATTCATTATCTTTAGCCTACCATATTTTTTCTTTTCTTTACTTTTCCTTCTCTCTCTCTCTCTCTCTCTCTCTCTCTCTTTCTCTCTCTCTCTTTCTTTTTTCGAGTCAGAGTCTCTCTGTGTAGTCCTAGAGCTTGCTATGAAGCCCAGCCTGACCTTGAATTCACAGAGATTCTCCTTCCTCTGTCTCTTGAGTACTAGGATCCAAGGTGTGTGCTACCATGCACTTGCAGCAGTTGCTGATTAGTGCACATCACCCCACCCCACAGTTCCACTTGACTCCCAGGAAGCCAACACACAGCACACAGGTGAGATAGTCCCTTGCCCCAATCCACACCCCCACCTGTTAGGGCTCCAAGGTTTGCACCACCTGCAGCAGTAGAGGATCAGTACACTGTGCCCTACACCACAGCTCTGCTTGCTGGCTTTTATATGACACACACAGGCGAGACACCCCCTACACTCTCCCCAATACCCCTGCCTGCTGGGACCCCAGAAAGCCTAACAACCCGAGGCTCTGCTCCACTCTGTTTGATCTCCATTGTTCTTCCACCTCCACCTGCAGCAATGCACGATCAGTACACCATACCATAAATCCGACTGCATCACATGAAGCTGGATCTAACCCCCCACATACAGTTCTGCATGTCTTTCTGGAAGCCTGCTCCAACTCAGGACACCCAGGCCAGCCAACACTAGAGACAACCAGATTGCAAAAGGCAATTACAAGAACATAATCAACAGAAGCTAATACAATATAGCAACATCAGAATACAGTTCGCTTACTACAGCAAGTTCTGGATATTCTAACACACCTGAAGAGCAAGACTGTGTCTTAAATCCCATCTGATGAAGATTATAGAGTCCTTTAAAGAGGATATAAATAATTCCTTTAAAGAAATTCAGAAAAACACTGTTGGGAGCCGCCACCCCCCAGATGCTGAGATCTCTATAGGTCATGAGAAAATGAAGCCAAGAAGAACAGGAAAATATTATGACTACTCCAAAGCTGAATATGAAACCACAAAGATCAAGGATACTCTGCTGTCGTAAAAGTACAACTGAGTCACTGTGACGGAATATGAAACCACAAAGATCAAGGATACCCTGTTGTCGTAAAAGTACAACTGAGTCACTGTGATTGAATATGAAACCACAAAGATCAAGGACACCCTGTTGTCGTA
>JAPYYD010003782.1:0-13767 GCA_028551405.1 Uromys caudimaculatus | reverse complement strand
CCCTCATCAGAGGGATGGATACAGAAAATGTGGTACATCTACACAATGGAGTACTACTCAGCTATTAAAAACAACAACGATTTAATGAAATTTGCAGACAAATGGATGGAACTTGAAAATATCATCCTGAGCGAGGTAACTCAGTCACAAAAGAACAAACAAGGTATGTACTCACTGATAAGTGGATAGTAGCCCAAACGTTCGGAATACCCAAGTTTCACTTAACAGTAACTGCTGGACTGAGAGTGAGGTCCCAGATGGAGGAGTTGGAGAAGGGACTGAAGGAGCTGAGGGAGTCTGCAGCCCCATGGAGGTAGCAACAGTGTCAACTGGCCTGACCGTCCCTGGTCCTCATGGAGGCTGGACCACCAACCAAAGAATACATATGCAGTGACCCATGGTTCAGACCACATATGTGGCAGAGGAGGGCCTTGTTGACTATCAGGGGGAGGAGAGGCCCCAGTAAAGGGGACTGTCAATGTGGGAATATGGGAGTGGGAGTGTGGGTGGGTGGGTGGGAGGTGTAATTCCCTCATAGAGGTGGGGGAGGGGGAGGGGATAGGTGGTTTCCAAAAAGGAGACCTAGAAAGGGGGACACATTGGAAATGTAAATAAAGTATCAAAAATATTTTTAAAAAAAGTAAACTGATTTAATGAATACAATTTGATGAATTTGGATACAAACACACACATGCCCAAAACATAAAGACAGTCCGTTTACCTGACATTTTTCTGACACCCATCACTTGTGTGTTTGTGATAAAAACACCTAACAAGAAGTAGTGTGCATATATTATCTTTAGTCACAGACATTCTGTTGAACAGACAGAATATTGAATTTATGCATCTTGCATGGCAAATATTGTGCCATCTATGGAAAACAGCATGGTGATTTCTCCAAAGACTGAAAATAGAATCACCAAATGATCCAGCAACCTCATTTCCGAGTGAGTATCCAAATGAGTTGACATCAAGACAATGAGTAGATATTTACAGTCCCAGACCCACTACACAGTTATGGAACCAAATTTACAGATGACCACCTAAAAGGAAATATGCCATATTTCCTATATTTCATATTTTCGACATTTCCATATTCATATATATATAATATATATGAATATTTCTCAGCATTAATGGAGAAGGAAATTCTGTCACATGTGGCAACATGGTCCCCAGTCTCTTAGACCTTAGTCTAAGTGAGATGACACAGCCACGGGACAAGTATGAGGAGAGCCCAGCTCTGCATGTTAGTAAGTTGCTACCCTGGAGCATGAGGTACTGAGGCTGTGAAATGGAGATGTCCTCACTCTCTGGGAGTGTGGTCATGAGCACTGACCTAACTGTGTGATGGCCAACGGTGTCATCTGAAAACTGCTAGTCACTGGCACTGCAGCCAAGTCTCATGCCCCATATTTCCCTGAAGAATAGGCAGGTCAAGGTCTGGCCGCAGGGATGATAAATTCATCTCCAAACACATTGTTTCCAGTAAAAGCACTTTTTCAAGGCAGTGTGTGATGTTTCCTCTCTCACAAACCACACAGTTTATTGTTTATCCTTTTTATGGTTCATGAGAAATGCTCTTTTATGTTTTTAATGTTGTCCTTGAAAAGTAAAGGAAGTACCTGCCATGGGTTTAGGGGACAAAGGATCTTTCCTGTGAATTTTAGAAGCTGTCAA
The DNA here is from genome assembly GCA_028551405.1 of Uromys caudimaculatus. Taxonomy (NCBI): domain Eukaryota; kingdom Metazoa; phylum Chordata; class Mammalia; order Rodentia; family Muridae; genus Uromys; species Uromys caudimaculatus. The sequence continues at coordinate 12,087 of JAPYYD010003782.1, read as the reverse complement.
ACCTAATGAGACAGGACAGCATGCAAACACTTGTTAAACAGGATGCTGAGGATAAAGATGACATTCTGTTTCTTTGGCATGTGTAAGACAGTTTTTCCCACCCTGAGAAAGATCTTCCCAGGGCCTGAAGCTGGGATCAGGGATAGAAAGACAAAAGGTTTAATTACTCTGCTCACCCACCTCTTGACCGCTTTCTCCAGAGATAAAGTTGAAAGTTGACATGTGGCATCCTCCACAGTGAATTGTGGGGGCTACAGATTGAGATGCCAGTGCTAGCTAAGGAAGTTATGAAAGTACACAGCGGGCAAAGCATTGATCTCCTGACCCTTAAGAACTCTGTCCCTGCAATGTCCCTATCATGGCATAGTGTAGACATGGGCCACCTCTACCCTTGGTGTAGGCTCTGTTGGGCAGGGAAGTTTTCTTTCCTTTTGTTAGCACCTGGGCCGAAGGCATGTTTAACAGGTGACATGAAACCATTAGCACGATGAAATTGGGGGCGTCCTGATTCCCGTTTTAACTGAGACTGGCCTTGAAATACACAAATATGTATAGCGTTCTGGTTTTAATGCATCTACTGATGCTTAGCATGGTTTTGTGTACATGTGATGCTGGCACTCAGAAAGCACAGGAAAGAGAACTGTGGCTTCCAGGCCAGCTTGGGCTATGAGGTGAGTTTAGGTTAGCCTGGGCTTCATAGCAAGACTTTGGAGAGAGATAGGAAAGGAAAGGAGAGCAGGTTGAAGGAAAGAGAGCAGAGTAGAGCAGAGCAGGGTAGAGGAGAGGAGAGCAGGGGAGAGGAAAATAGGGAAGAGGAGAGCAGGGGAGAGGAGAGGAGAGCAGGGGAGAAGAGAAGAGAGCAGGGGAGAGGAGAGGAGAGCAGGGGAGAGGAGAGGAGAACAGGGGAGAGGAGAGGAGAGCAGGGGAGAGGAGAGGAGAGCAGGGGAGAGGAGAGCAGAGGAATGGTGACAGGGAATATCTTTTGTCTACCCAGAACAGAATCTCCCACAAGTGCTGTTTAACAAGCCATGTTCTTGTCCAGGATTCAAGGACTAAGTCAGAACGCTCTTTAGGAGAGGGCCCAGTGGTATTTTTGATCATGTCTCTGGTTATTCTTGGACATAAGCTAATACTTAAGAGTTATTAGGACTACGCAGAGAACCCAGATTGAAGTCAACAGTCTGGCTTCTATGCCATTTTCCCTTTGTGAGTTTCATAAAGAAGCCTGGGAATCACAATTTCTTTGGCAGTATGGTTGTGAAACTGTAACAGAACTCTGTAGGCGACCTCACCTCCTAATAAACCCCTTACCACGGAGTCACCTTTATTACTTTCTATTTTCTTTCCAGAGAGCGCCTAGCTGAATGGATGGATGGCCTTTTCTCAGCCTCTGCACGTAATAGTCTGTTTCTGCTGGTCCTGGCTAGGACTTTGGAGTTACCATCAATGCAATCAGTTTACACTGATTGAAACTTTATCTTGGAGGTGCAGGGATAAAGACTACAGCAGAGTTCAAGGTGAACTTAGTCTAGGACGACAGATGTAAACGAGCAATTTCAATGCAATTTGAAAATAATAATGATAATGGCCATAATAAAATATTTAAATTGATAATTATCATAATTAGCATTTTTTCAGCATTATGATATGCCTTGAGTGTTTATATTTTGTCATTTATGCCTCGTTATTATGCTATAAGATGGCCATTATTATTTGCATTTGACAGATAATGAAATTGTGGTCAGGAGAGGGAGAGTAGCTTGCTCAGGGGCAGACAGTCATCAGTGGCATAGTTGAGATTCAAATCCAACTCTGTCAGATTCCAAAGTTCTCCTCTTTCTACTGGACTGCAGCGCTGTCAGCAAACTAGTGGATCTGCGAGGTCAGGAGGTAGACAGGGGCCACAGTACGGTAAGTAAGCTCTTGACAACGATCTACAGCGAGAAGCTGATCTTACAGCAGGTCACAAAGTATGCATGAGTGTGTGTGTGTGTGCGTGTGTGTGTGTGTGTGTGCGCGCGCACATGCACGCGCGCACGCACATCTATTAATAGAACAATATTCATCATTACTGTAAAAGCTATTTCTCTACTTCTTTTACCCTCTCATTTCTCACCTACTCTATATCTCTTCCTTACTCTCTCTCTCTCCATTATTTTATTTTATTTTATTTATTTTTGTGAGTGCATATATGCCACAGTCCATGTGTGGAAGTCAGAGGACAACTTATAGAAACCAGTCTCTCCTTTTACTTTGTGGGCTTTGAGGATCATTCTCAGGTTAACAGGTTTTGAGGCAAGCGCCTTTACCCACTGAGCCATCTTGTCAGCTTTCTTTCTTCCTTCCTTCCTTCCTTCCTTCCTTCCTTCCTTCCTTCCTTCCTTCCTTCCTTCCTTCCTTCCTTCCTTCCCTCCCTCCCTCCCTCCCTCCCTCCCTCCCTCCCTCCTTTCTTTTCTTTCTTTCTTTCTTTCTTTCTTTCTTTCTTTCTTTCTTTCTTTCTTTCTTTTCTTTCTTTCTTTCTTTCTCTTTCTCCCTCTCTTTCTTTCTTTCTTTTGTTCTTTCTTTCCTTTTTCTTTCATAATTCCTTTTTTTTTTTTTTATTTTTTTTGAGACAATGTCTCATTATGTAGTCCTCACTGGTAAGAACTTGCTACGTAGACCCTAAAGTAGTCTCTTTTACTCCCTCCCTCCCTTTCTTTTTCTTTCCTTTCCTCCCTTTTAAATAAGGTCTCATTATCCTGGGCTAATCTTGAACTCACTTGCAGATGAGGATAACCTTGAACTCTTGCCTCCTTCTGAGTGCTAGAATTACAGGCATGGGTTTCCATGTCTGCTTTATGTTGTATTAGGGTTGGACCCGAGGCTCTGTCCATGCTGGGCATGCACTGTATCAACTGAGTTATAAGCCTAGCCTAGGATGTTTGTCATTTTTGTCTAAAACAAACTAGATTTCATTGACCCAGTCCATTTTATTACTTGAGAACGGGGCCTGAGGTGAAGAGCGTTGAGGGACACTGAGACTGAGCCTGTTTTGCAGCTGTGAGTAATGTTGCTTGAGTGTAGAAACAGTGAAAGAAAGTTTATATTGGCAACCATCATTGAGAAAAGTGCCTTACAACTCTGGGGACTGGACTGCCGAGTTCTCTTAAAGGACTGTCATTCTCTGGCTATTGTGGTGCACACCTGTAGTCCCAGCACTTCAGATGCTGAGATAAGGCCAGCTTGGGTTGTACAATAACACTCAATCCTCTTACCACATCCTTCCCCCCAGAGACTGCCATTCTAAATCAGCCATTCTCTTTAACAGCAAGAGTAGTCTTTCCTCTCAGACGATACATGTCATTACCCCAAGGGCTCATTGTAGGAATGTTGTCATCAGAGCAAGTCCAGGCCCTCTCAATGATGAGCTGCCTTGTCCCCTTCCCTGATGCTTGGGATAACTCCATCAGAAGACCCTTGCCAATTCATTACACCATGGTCTTGGACTTCTACCTTCTAGAACTCTGAGCCAATAAATTACTAAACTTTGTAAATTGACCAGTTTCAATTATTCTGTTATAGTTCCACAGAAGAGACTTAGGCAGGTTCTGCAGTATCATTACATACCTGGGACAGCAAACTGGTGCTTTAGGCTTTGTAGGGGACATGGTCTAGGTGAAGAGGAGAGCACTTTTTGAGGACCAGGAAGTAGTAGCGTTGGCAAGTGGAGGTTATATGGGAGACAGTGAGGTACCACATCACAAAGGACCTCTTTAAAATGGATTCATATTTTATTAAAACTCTTTTACATTTATTTATTTATTTTGCATGGTATGGGGAATGAAAGTGCCATGGCACAAGTTGCGTGACAGGGACTGGTTCTCTATTTTCTCCATTTGGGTCCCAGGGATTGAACTCAGGGAATCAGGCCTGGCACCAAGCACTCTTATCCACTGAGCCATCTTGCTGGCCCTTATTGTACTTTTGAGACATAGTCTTGCTATGTAGCCCAAGTTAACTGTGAACTCATGAACTTCCTGCCTCAGCCTCCAAAAATCTGGTGTGTGCTGTCACACCCAGAGTTAACATTCGACCTTAAGCCTCTCAGTGAAATGCCATCTTCTCAGAAGTAGAAGACAACCCGGAATAAGGAAACAATTTTCTTACGTCTACTCTACCTCAAGCCGTCTTGAAAGAAAAGCTAATCAAGGAATTCACTGCCCAATTTACCTAAGTCAGTTATAATTATTAAATAAACAAGGCATGTAACAGGGAGGTTCATTTGGTCTGATCACCTTGTATGATAGTTCATACCACCCACTTTTGCTGACGTTGTTTTTGTTACATAAGAAAACTGTACTTTTCCTAAGCAGCTGATGCTTCCTCTAATCTGACAAGACCGGTGATTCACACATACCTTGATAAATGTTTCCGACTCTGCTTTCAACTTTGAGAAATGTAATGCTTCATTGGTGTTCCGGCTTCCTCTTTGTACAGTGTAGGGAAGCTGCTTACTCTCTTTTGTTCAACATTTCTTGTATTGTAGCATTGGTTTCTATTTTCTTCAAAAAAGTGTCTTCAAGTTCTTGTAAGTGGAATATGTGTAAAAGTCCATAAGAGACCATATTAATTATGTAGAAACAAAAAGTGAGGAAACTGAATGAATCCCCACCTCTATCAATAAGTCAGTAAGTATTTGAGTAATTTTATGTGAAGGACAGGAAGGGATGAGTCACTTTGGGAGCCTGTCCTCTGGAAGCAGAGGTGTCCCCATTGAATTGATCAAGTATGAGATCAAATCCAATGTGGGGACTGGAATAGTACTTACTCAGCATGCATGGAACCTGGGGTTCAATCCCCAACACCACAGGGGTAAGGAAAGAACAATTCTGGAAAGATAGATTTAAAAGTCATCAGCCCAGTTGTCAAAACCATCAGTGGAACAGTTCATTAAGAGAAGCCACTTATCCCCAGACAACAACAAAAGGAAAAGACATATGGCCAAGACAAGGTCCAGATGACCCCATGGCTGATGGCATACATATGCAGGTTACTCACTCACCCTTAGAGCTCAGAGTGAACGGTGTGACACCGCCCTTACTCTTAATACTAAATCCTATGACTGCCCATGAAATGTCAGATTCAGCCATACATATGCAGGTTACTCACTCTACCTTAGAGCTCAGAGTGAACGGTGTGACACCGCCCTTACTCTTAATACTAAATCCTATGACTGCCCATGAAATGTCAGATTCAACTCAACACTATAATTGCTTCCCATGATATATACTTTCTCTGGATATATATACTTTTTCTGGTTGAATGTATAGATAAAGTGTTTGTGGTTCATAAGTAAGAACTCTGTATATGTAAAGAAGGAATAGTCTGCCATGAAACTTAGAAGTGCATCACCAATGGGAAAATTCTGATTGCTTCAGGGTCGATCTGTCTGCTCTCTGGCACATGGCAGAATGATGTTCGTTCATATTGCGAAATACTATGGTTCCCATTCTTGTATTTTAATGAGATGCTTTAAAACTTAAAATTAGAGAGAGCTTAGCATGTACCAAATAAAATGTCACCAATAACATCACAAAGGACCACAAGTTTTCTTATTAGTGCCTAAATATTTTGTGTAAAAACAAGATTTTAAAAACAGTTCTTTTACTATCCTCCAACCCGTACCTTGCTTGGTTCTGGTTAATTGATCAGCCATAAAGAAAAGATACAAGTATGTAAACCTCAAAACCGTGTGTTCTGGAAAAACAAGCAAGCAAGCGAGCAAGCAAGCAAGTGAGTAAACACCATAGAGAAGAATGAAAATCCCAGTTAATAAGCAACAAAAACAATGGAAATAGTAAAAATGAGCCAAAACATCACAGAAAATTAAGTTTTCCCCCAAGTGGCTGCTCAGGTCCTGTGGTCCTTAGTGTATTCTCATTGAATAAATGTTCTGTTAGCTTCATTGGCTGAGGAATCATTTACAGTGCCCTTTTCCTGTATCCCATTCTTCCACAGACATCCTGTAGGTCCCTGCCCTTGAGTTGGATTCTGCCATCTTGAAACTACCCATCTCTTTACCTGGCAACCTCCCCCCCCCAACACATTTTTTCTTTGCTAGTGTAGAACAGAGAGACTAGCTGCAGAGATAGTTTACCTGCAATGGAAACTGTACCCATTTAATTTTTTAAATTTTTTTTTTTGAGACGGTTTCTCTGTGTAGCCCTGGCTGTCCTGGAACTCACTCTGTAGACCAGGCTGGCCTTGAACTCAGAAATCCACCTGTCTCTGCCTCCCAAGTGCTGGGATTAAAGGCGTGCGCCACCACTGCCCGGCTCATTCTTTAATTTTTAAAAATTATTTGACATGTATGGTGTTTGCTTACATGTACATCTGTCCACCACTCGAATGCCTGGATATTGTTGTAAGTTGTTTTATGTGTATGTGCATTTTGTCTCCTTGTCTGTCTGTCCACCACATACATGCTTGTGTATTAGGGCATGTGCTGGTTAGATTTTTGTCAACTGGATACACACTGAGATATCTGAGAGGAGGGAGCCTTAATTGAGGAATTGCTTCCATCAGATTGGCTTGTGGGCATGTCTGGGGTGGGGTAACTTGACTGATGGTCGATGGATAATTACCCAGTCTAATGTACATAGGGTCAATCCTAGGCAAGTTTTTCTGAGTTGTATAGGAGAGAAAAATAGCAAGCCCTGGGGAGTGAGCCAGTAAACAAAATTCCCCTAAGGGCTTTGCTTTGGTTCCTGTCTCCAGAGTTCCCACTTTGAGCTCCTGCCCTGACTTCTTTCTATGATAGATTGTGAGTTGCAAGCCAAAGCAAACACCTTCTTCCCTAAAGTTGGTTTTGTTAGTGTTTTATCCTGGTAACAGAGAAATAAGCTAAGGTAGGGCTGGTGACAGTTTTTAAGCTTTCCTTATACTTAGGTTAGGCCTTATGTGGTGATTTGAATGAAAATGGCCCCCATAGAGTCATATATTTGAATATTTGGTCCACAGTTGGTGGAACTGTTTGGGAAGGATTAGAAGGTATCTTATTGGAGGAGGTGTGTTGCTAGGGGTAGATTGAAGTTTCAAAAAGCCCATGCCATTCCCAGATACATCTCTCTGCTTCTCTCTTTGCTTCATGGTTGTGGATCAGATGCTGGTCCAATGCCCTCTACTATGCCTTCCACTATAATGGTCCTTGACTCTAACCCTCTGCAATGGTGAGCCTGGGACTAAATGTTTTATGCAATTTTTTAGTGAGAGAGTTTTGTCACAGCAATAGAAAATTAACTAAGACAGCTTATGAATGAGTTCTTGCCAATAAGACCTAGGCAGATGTGATGCCAACCATTGTGTACCATGCTCCAATATGATAACACCCATCAGTTAAGAATCCTATTAAAGGAAGATGATTCTGTGGGTTTGAGTGGGGCCAGGGACCCGACATTTTGATGGAGTTTCAAATGATGTCAATGATGTATGTTTCATGGATAATGCCTCAAGTCATCAGAATGGACACTAGTTCCAGCCTGGCCCTAAAATATCCTGTGCAGACTTCTGTGACTTATCAGCTTTATTCACACAACGATAAGCAAATCACTCAAGACGGCAGAGCCCCTGCATAGATGCAAGACAACTAAACCAACTCTCCTTGGGGAGCTCCTGAGAGGTAAATTCCCTGTTGTATTAAATCCTATAGGTGGGGGCATGCTTGTTACCAAGTTATGGCTTGTTTTAACTCTCCCATTTTCAACTTCCATTTCTGAGACCTTCCTTGTCTTAGGACTTCACACCAACCTTTTACCAGGTATAATGATAGCTACTTGAGAAGTCATAGATTCAGATGAGATTCATTTTCTCAGTAACTAAGGGAGGAGATAAGAAAGATTATATCACTTAAGAGGTGTGAAAATCTAGCAGAGACACCAGGAACAGTTAGACACAGCTTCCAGATGTGACTACTAACACTGGCCTTGCATGACGGGTTAGTTTAGAACATTTAATTCCTGGAAAAGGCAGGCCACCACAGAGGACTTAAAAAGTGATCATGACAGGAAAGTTCACAAGGAAATGGGAGAATGGTGTTGGTGGTTAAGTGTAGGGTGAAGGATTCTAATAATGGCATACACAATGCAAATGAAGTTAAGGTAATATCATGGAAAACTTCAAGTGGTGGCCTAAGGAGCTTGGATTTTATCCTGGGAAAGCAGGAAACTCTTGGCCACACCCCCAACTTTTTACAAGGGTGCTAAGCATCTGAACTTAGTTTCCCTTAATTGGGAAACAAGCTGTTTACCCACTGAGCCATCTCAGCTCCAAGAGGAACCCTTGATGGGTTTAAACAGAAGTAGGCTTTCACGGGCAGAATGTGGAGGGCACTGGGTTAGAAGGTCCTGGACCTCTCCTACCCAAGGGCCTGTTACAGCAGTCCAGGCAGAAGACATAAGGCTTGGGGATGCTGAGCACAAAGGTGAAAGACTGGGAATTCCCTGACAGCACTGTGAGGAAGATGGAGTTGCACTTCTCCACCCACCACACCCCCTTTTCAGAAAGGAGGAAGCTCCTTAGGCTGGGTCTTGACATGTCAGCAGTGTGTCTTGGTTACAGGTAGTCAAGGCACATTAGCCATGGAGACAGTCTTTAGATCTCTGGCTTCTAACACCAAACTCAGTGTGTTTTCCACTTAAGAACAATGCTGTTGCCAGGGTCGTAAGTGCCCTCTAAATTTGGCATAATTTATACTTTGCAACTTGGCCACCTTTGCAAACTTTCATTTGAATAGTTTTGAGTCACCCCTGTTAGGAAATTTACTGGAACTCTGTTTCACCATAACCTGCCAATAGCAAGTTTGAGACACACTAATCCTACAGTGGGCACCTCAACCTGTTGCCACTTCTCTGGAGCTATACCTGATGTGGGTGTCAGTCTAGGAAGAGTACCCCCAACCCTCCAAGGACTCCCCTCAGTCCACAGCTGACCTAGACTGAAGGGAAAGGGCTCAGGTGTCACTCTTCTTGTTATCTTTTCCAGCACTCCTGATGGGGGTCTGTAGGAGAGGAGACAGATCACAGGTCACAGACTCTTGCTTAGAAACAACCATGGAAAGATACTCTAATGGCTTGTCAAGATAAGTCCCAGAGGAGAGTTCTTTTTCCATCTGTCACCAGGCAGAAGTTTCTTTATACCTATGTCTGTTATTTGCTAACTCTATGAGTTGGAATGAATAATATGACATCCCCAAACCATGGTTTCTTTAGTTCTAAGTGAGGATGGGGATGGTTTGCCATCATTGTCTGAATCTCTATAAGGTTAGGGCCTAAGTTCTGAGTGGAGAACATCGTCCCATCTTTCAGTTGCTTTCTCAATGCTGATATTCAAAAACACCACTACTAGCTGCCCCAACACGCAGATCTGAGAGTATCATGGCTTGGGAATAAGACTTTACTTCTTATCAATCAAACCGTCTATGTGGGTGACCCTGGCTGGGCCAGGAAGCCTTTCATGCAATGAGTCAGGACTTCAGCTCCTCTTCCTAGGGTTATTTTTCTTACATAGGAGGGTGGTAGAATTCCTGCCTTGTCTAAAAAGTAAGATATGTCACTTCTGCTCACTGGTGTGGAGTAGTCAAATGACCCCTCTAAGAAGCAAGGGGTGCTGGGAGAGGAGGGCCTTGATATGATAGAGACAGTTTTCTTCTATGAAAGGAGAGAGGTTATTTCTGGGGAGCAAGTACTATCTCTATCATAGAGGAGGAACTATTGAGGTAGAATTAAGCTATGAGTAAAGGAATCCAGGTTGACGTGGTGACAATATGTCAACATATTTATGTCCTTTGAGTCTGTGTTAGAGCTCAGTCAGGCAGGTCCTGCCCTGCTTGGCACCTGGATCTGAACAAGAAAACATGTGGGGCTGATGACTCAGACTTGCTTGGGTCTCAGAGAGGATGTCTTTGAACCCTTTGCTCAATAAACAATTCCCTTCTGCAAGGAGGTGAGAGGTCATCTGTCTGCCCACTTTGACGTTTTCACCCAGTGACCTTTCGGGGCTTCAGACACCTTCATGGTAACTTGGAGTGAGCTCCGTACAAACTGTCCTTGGATTTGACTGTGATTGACTCATCACAATGCTGAGTGTGAGAAAGCAAAAACAGACCAACAGCAATGGGGATGGTGCCGTCCAGACCTGGGTCCTGTAAACACACTGTGACCCACAGCCAAAGGATGTGCCTAGTACATGGGATGGAGTGGGAGACCTGAGAGTACCGGGAGCTTCAGACAGTGGACCGCTATGCGCAAAGGCACAGGCAGCCCACATCCTGTGCATGATGGGAAGGCAGGGTGAGGAGAAAGGATGTCTTTAAATTAGGAACAACTGGTTCTGTGCATTTAACTCTGGTTTGCAAGTCTAGATAAAAGTTGGTTATCCTTCCTGAGTTTCAGTTTCCCCAAACTGAAAAATTGGCATAATATTACAGATTCAAAATGCTTTGGGAATTCATGAGTCAATTTATCCCGGCACCCAGTGCAAATGCTGCTATATACAAACAGAAGTAATATTTTCCCCTATCCTTCTGTGTGGTGTAAGGGAAGCTGTTACTCTTTCAGTTAATGAATATGAATAATACCAATAACAGCTCTGTTTCAAGTTCCTCTTCTGAGCCACATAGTTCTTGCAGCAACTATAATACTGACAGTATGATTTCTTTTTTACAGACACAGTCACTGAGAGTATACAAGGAACCCCAATGAACATTTTGCTACTGGCCTGTTACTGAAGAGAGAGCAAGAAAACAGAAGGAATAAAAAGCAATGGGTGCTCAGAGGGGCTGGTAAATGTCATGTCTAATAAGTCAGAGGCAAGGTCTCTAATCCCACAGCCCAGCCTTGGGTAAAGAATTGTCACCTCAATCCATACCCTTGGTTTTATTTATCGACACATTCGCAAAGAGCTCCCTAGTCTCAATTACATAGTAAACGGTGATCAAAAGCTGCCTAGGTCCAAGATTTGCCGCTTGGAATGTGTTGAGTCCAAATCATCAGCATCTCTGGGGATTTTCTAGAAATGCTCATTATCAGCCTTACACCCCAGAATTTCTGGACCAGATTCTGCATTTTCACAAGATGCCTAGGATAGCTATTAGAAAGATCAGAAAACTGAAAATCACTCCCCTAGAAGTATTAAGTGGGAATTCTCCTTTTCAGGTACTCTGCCCTCCATGTCCCAATGGTCACATTTCTCCTCCTCCTCCTCCTTCCCCCCTCCTCTTTTTCCTTCTTCTCTTCTTCTTCTCCTCCTCCTCCTTCTTTTTTTTATTTTTTTTAATTTTTTGATACTTTATTTACATTTCCAGTGTTTCCCCCTTTCTAGGTGTCCTCTTTGGAAACCCCCATCCCCTCCCCCAACCCCACCCCTATGAGGGAATTCCACCTCCCACCCACCTGCCCACCGACTCCCATATTCCCACCATGACATTCCCCTTTACTGGGGACTCTCCTCCCCCTGATAGCCAACAAGGCCCTCTTCTGCCACATATGTGGTCCAAACCATGGGTCCCTCGATGTGTATTCTTTGGTTGGTGGTCCAGCCTCCAAGAGGACCGGGGGGGGGGTCAGGCCAGTTGACATTATTGCTCCCTCCATGGGGCTGCAGACTCCCTCAGCTCCTTAAGTCCCTTCTCCAACTCCTCCATCTGGGACCTCACTCTCAGTCGAGCAGTTACTGTAAACTGAAACTTGGGTATTCCGAACTTTTGGGCTAATATCCACTTATCAGTGAGTACATACCATGTTCGTTCTTTTGTGACTGAGTTACCTCGCTCAGGATGATATTTTCAAGTTCCATCCATTTGCCTGTAAATATCATTAAATCATTGTTTTTAATAGCTGGGTAGTACTCCATTGTGTAAATGTACCACATTTTCTGTATCCATTCCTCTGATGAGGGACATCTGGGTTGTTTCTAGCTTCTGGCTATTATAAATATGGTTGCTATGAACATAGTGGAGCATGTGTCTTTATTACATGTTGGAGCATCTTCTGGGTATATGCCCAGGAGAGATATAGCTGGGTCCTCAGGTAGTATTATGTCCATTTTTCTGAG
>JAPYYD010003781.1:0-13768 GCA_028551405.1 Uromys caudimaculatus | reverse complement strand
TGGGTATATACCCAGAAGATGCCCCAACATGTAACAAAGATACATGCTCCACTATGTTCATAGCAGCCATATTTATAATAGCCAGAAGCTGGAAACAACCCAGATGTCCCTCATCAGAGGAATGGATACAGAAAATGTGGTACATTTACACAATGGAGTACTACTCAGCTATAAAAAACAATGACTTAATGAAATTTGCCGGCAAATGAACGGAACTTGAAAATATCATCCTGAACGAAGTAACTCAGTAACAAAAGTACGAACATGGTATGTACTCACTGATAAGCGGATATTAGCCCAAAAGTTCAGAATGTTCAAGTTTCACTTAACAGTAACTGCTGGACTGAGAGTGAGGTACCAGATGGAGGGGTTGGAGAAAGGTCTGAAGGAGCGGAGGGAATTGGTAGCCCCATGGAGGGAGCAAGAGCGCTAATGGGCCTGACCCTCCCCCTGGTCGTCCTGGAGTTCAGACCACTAACCAAAGAATACACATCTATTGACCCATGGTTTGGACTACACATGTGGCAGAGGAATCACCTCAATGGCCATCAGGGAGAAAGGAGAGGACTTTGGGCCTGAGGGTGCTAGAGGCCCCAGTAAAGGGGAATGTCAAGGTGGGAATATGGGAATGGGTAGGCGGGTGGGAGGAGGAATTCCCTCACAGTGGCAGGGAGGGGGAGGGGATCGGGGGTTTCCCAAGAGGAGACCCAGAAATGGGGATACATTGGAAATGTAAATAAAGTATCAAAAATAAATAAATAAATAAATAAATAAATAAATAAATAAATAAATAAATAAAAGAATACTCACTAAGCTATTTGAGGAGTTTGACACACATAATCATACATGCTTTGAGGAAATGAACACCCTTAATAAAAGATCTAGTAATCATTGCCTATCAAAACATACTTAGATCTATGTTGAAACAAGAAGAGTTCATTTGAAGCAGAAGAAAAATGTCTCTAGTAAAAAGAATAATTTCACAAAAGCAGATTTTGTATTAATCATTGTTATTCCCCTACCAGGGATGTATCAGAGACTGTAGATTAGGTGTGATATTCTTGATATTTTTATGGCTTTTGGGGATCAAACCCAAAACCTGAGGCACAATATGAAAGTGTTCTACCATTGAGCTTTACTTAAGCCAGAGACTGAGAAAAAAAGATGGACTTAACACTTTGGCTAGAAGTGAATGTTTGAACTCAGCTACAGATCAAAGCAGATTGCTAAAGTGCTCTCAGCCCGGGAATTCATGTCTCAAACTGTATTTCTGAAGGATTATTTTGGGAAATCTAACACTGGAAGCAAGAGTCAGTAGATATTGGCAGATCCGAGAGCTCATGGCCAGCCAGCCCAGCTGAGTCAGAGAGTTCCAGGCCAGAAAGAAACTCTCTATTAACAAACAAGGTTGGTGACACCTAGGAAACAGTACCTGAGATTGAAATGACCTCCTCCTGCCTCTTCCTCTATATGTAATCCCATCCTCCTCTGCACATACATGAACACCCGACCACAGGTCATCCATTCACATACAAATCATCCAGATGAGTTTTCATGGGGACACTAGTGATTACTGACCAAAACAAAGTACTCCTGACCCTCTCTTCTTCACCTCATCCTGGTTCCTACCTTCGGTATTTCTTCTTCTTTCCCAATCCAGCTACACTGATGCCAGATTAAGTTTTCTAAACTGAAGTCCAAATTATGCAGCCCATTGCCTGATACACCTATTGATTCAACAGATATCAGAACATTTGTGGGCCTTCTAAATAAAGAGAAAAATGAAAAGTCCTGCCTGCCTAGGGACCAGTGTGTTTTAAGGAAGGGACTTAAATAAGTAGTCAATTTAAAACTTGTGTTGCTATCAAAATAGAGAGAAGCCCTGGTGTCTCCGGTAGCACTGTACAAGCATCTAAATGAGGAGGTCATTGCAGGAGTAGATGCGCTAAGGAGAGATAGCTATAGCTGACTGTGGAAGATAAGGAGATAGACGAAAATTGAATCCAGCAAACTTTATGCTCAGTGCCCGCTTTACTGACAAGTGAGAAGCACAGCACATTTAAGAAACTGTAAGAGGCTAACAGATTAGGTGAGGATAAATGAAAAGAACTCTGGAAACAATCAGGTGACAGATCATACGTCACCCTGTGGCCGAGCTCAAGAATTTTGGATTTTTATCCTATAAGGCTAGGGGAAGAGGAACTGCAGAAGGGTATAAAGTGATTTAAACAGGTTTGCAATTCAGAAATCACTTTCATTCTGACAGACTGATATTATGGAATTCTGGAAACAATGGTTTCAGCTAGGACAGTGTGAATTATCTCAGCAAGAGTTTGATCACACTGTTGGATCAGATGAATTCCAGGACCCAGCATTTAGTATGCCATTGCATTTTGGGTTTACTTGCCTTAGCTACAGTCTGTTCTATGCATCCTTAATTCCAATAGGAGATGCTTCTGTCCTAGTTCTTCTACTGCTTTAGAAGCATTATTCTCCTATTCACCGATACATTGTACTTAAGGCCATTCCTTGGTAAGATCTGCTTCTGTGGCCTAGCACCTCTCCAACATGAAGTGGAAGCTCTACACAAGTTTTAAGGAGAATATTGGAGATTGTTAAAATATTTTAGGAATTTTAAGGGTAAACTTGTAGAGTTTTCTGTTAGCAATCTTTCTGTCCAACATCCTGAATGCTAGTGTTACAGGTGTAAGTCACCATATTCATTGGCAAAAGAACATTTTAACTTTGGTTACTATCCAAACTATCCCAGTATCCCAAATCCAAAATAGATTTGAGGATTTAATTCTTATGCTTAACCTTTGAAAATTGGCCTCGATGAGCTAGTGGTGATTTAGTTGCCACTGGACAGATAAATGTCTTTGGATCCTATCACTGATAGATGTGTCAGAAATGATGCCAATTTGGTTAAATGTCAAAAGTAAATTCATGGAGTATATGCACATTTTGGATTCTAATATAATCATTCCCAGATAGAAGCCAGAGTCTTCTGTCAGCTCCTGATATTACAAAAGTATTATTTTCCAGTTTCTTGTTAGGTACTAATATGACATAGGAAATTATAACAAGAATATAACTGTTTGACCTTTGGAAATGTTATTTGAGATTCAAGGAGATTAAAATAGAACATTAAAATATAAGGGCAAATTTGAGGTGTCATGAGGAAATGGTTTATCAGTGGGTTTTATGGCAAAACAAACATGACTTCCCAAGACCAGAGCTTATTTTCATGCTGTGAAAATTCACCCTACCCAATAAGATGGGGGTATCGCACCAACACTACAGTGTTGTGTAAATCATGAGTTACACAACAGGCAAAAGTGAGAGCCCTCAATGGAATCCAACCTATGTGGGAATAAATAAAATATAGAAACAAAGTAACAAATAAGTTGATTCTGGATGAACAGTGCACATACACAGAAATCTTCTAATAAAATGAATGTAATATGTTCATTTTAATTATTTTTAGAACTCAAATACAAATATGAAATAGTTGGTAATTTACAAGTAATGAGAGCTTTAAGTTCTTTGAAAGATGAGCCCATATCTATAGATTGGGTTTTGTGGAGTGAAAAACAAAAAATTGAATAGGTACTTTCTGGTTTGTCTATTGTAATGTCTTGTGAGAGCTTCCTTAATCATAACACACCACAACTGAGGTAAATTTAGCGTTTTATTGTTATTATTATTATTACTATGTGTTCTTTTGTATTTAAAATAGATAAGAGTATGAAATAGAAATTCTTCATAAATTTATTTATTTACTCACTTTATATTCTAATCACAGCCCCTCTCCCTCCCTCTCTCCTTCCAGTCCGACCCTCCCACTCCACTTCCCCCCTACTCCCTACTCCCCTTCTCCTCAGAGAAGGAAACCACCACCACCACCAACAACAACAACAACAGCAACAACAAACCTCACCCTGGCACATCAAGTTGTATCAGGACTAAATACTCCTTCCTCCACTGAGTCCAGACAAGGCAGTCTAGCTAGGGTAAAGCGATCCAAAGGTCGGCAACAGAATCTCAGTCAGAGCCAACCACAGCTCTAGTTGTTAGGAAACCCATATGAAGACCACCCTATATCTTTGCTACATATGTGTAGGGAGCCTTGGTCCAGAACATGTATGCTATTTGGTTGGAGCTTCAGTCTCAGCGAGCCCCCATGTGCCCAGGTTAATTGGCTCTGTAGCTCTTCTTGCAGTGTCCTTGACCCCTCTGGATCAATTCATCCATCCTAGACTCTTCTACAAGACTCCTTGAGCTCCTTCTAATGTTTGGGTTTGGGTCTCTTCATCTGTTTCCATCAGCTGCTGGATGAAGCCTCTCAGATGACAGTTATGCTAGACTTCTGTCTGCAAGCATAGCAGAGTATCATTAACAGTGTCAGGGGTTGGCTCTCTCCCATGGGGTGGCTCCACCATACCACAAGAATGCTTGCTCATCTCTATTCACAGCAGCTTCATTCATAATAGCCAGAAACTAGAAACAACCCAGATATCCCTCAACTGAAGAATGTATAAAGAAAATGTGGTACATTTACACAGTGGAATCCTACTAAGCTATTAAAAGCAAGGACATCATGAAATTTTCAGGCAAGTGGATGCAATTGGAAAATATCATCCTGAGTGAGCTAACCCAGATTCAGAAAGACACACATGGTATGCACTCCCTTATAAGTGGACATTAGCCATAAAGTATAGGATAACCATGCTACAGTCCACAGACCCAAGGAAACTGAGTAATAAGGAGGCCTCAAGGGAGTATGCATGAATCTCATGGAGAAAAAGAAATAAAATAGACATCGGAAGGATGGAGAGAAAGAGATAGAAAGTTTATACTCACA
Organism: Uromys caudimaculatus; assembly: GCA_028551405.1. NCBI lineage: Eukaryota > Metazoa > Chordata > Mammalia > Rodentia > Muridae > Uromys > Uromys caudimaculatus. The sequence goes on along the minus strand of JAPYYD010003781.1, from coordinate 8,904 downwards.
TTTTATCTGGAGAAAACAGGTGAAATATATTTGATTTTACTGTCAATTTTTTACTGAATGTTCCTCTGTGAGGTAATTTTTTTTCATGTGATAATTTTGACATCTTTTTGTCTCACTTTCTGTCTTCAGGGTCTTTGCAAGTAGAAGAGAATTTATTTTGTGCAAAACTGCAGGCTTGATATTATATTAGTGCTTAATATTATAAGTCATGAGTTTCTTCTCATGTCCCAGGCCATCTCTTCAGTACTGAAATACTCTGCAGAAACAAACTCTAAGTTCTCAGACTGGATACTAAAAACAATCCATTCAAAATATTTTCAGGGAGAGATGTTTAACTGACTTCTGAAAGAGACAGTGGTTTTCATCCCTGCTGTGTAATATGTACTAGTCTTTCCCTGATGGGCCATACAGCGCAGCCAAATCTCATCTGTGAGATTTCCCTAGAGGTTGGGATATGCCAATGTCTTCTAAACGAATCAATGCATATAATCTAGGATACACTTTTCACTTTCAATAATCTGTCCCAGCAGTGAAACTAGGGTTAGGCTAAAGAAACTTACTGTATTTATTGGCCAAAATGAAATTATTCACTCAGACCATTATAAAAGCAATAGTATTTTGGGGTCCATGAAAAACATAATACTTCAGATTTAAAGACTATTAGCTACTGGATGTCAGGACTTCTAAGAATTATTTTATTTTATGGAATGACATCCCTTAGCAATGATCTACCTTTGTCTGATAGGAAACTGATCCGTAGAAAAAGGCACAGAGCAGCGCAGAGATTTCTGGGAGTCGAAGCAGAAGGGAACGAGCGTTTGGAGTCTGTGTAAACTACAGTATTTGGATATCATTTAAGAATATCATCAAGGTGGGAATATGGGAATGGGTGGGCGGGTGGGTGGGAGGAGGAATTCCCTCACAGAGGCGGGGAGGGGGAGGGGACACGGGGTTTCCAAAGAAAAGGAGAATCATTGGAAATGTAAATAAAAAAAAAAAATATCTGTAACTATGAAAAAAAAAAAAAAAAAGAATATCATCTTAGCCACATCTCACAGCCTTTCTTCACACGATAAGAATATAGTTAACCCAAACAAAATTGAGCTATAGGGCAAAGAAGGAAACATACATAGATAATAAATAACTATTTTGAAGTACTAAACATCATTATACACCAAGGAAATGCAAATTAGACCTCTTTGAGTTCTCATATTAACCCAGGCAGAGTGACTATTATCAAGAAAACAGATTTTGGTGAGGATGTGGAGAGAGAGGAATGCTCATTGACTCCTGGTGGGGGTGTAAAGTAGTCTAGCCACCATGAAATCATGTGGAGGTTTATCAAAAAATATAGAAATAGAACTACCATCACCCAGCTATTAGATCTATACCACTCTTGGGCCTATATCCAAAGGACTGGATATCTTACTATAGAGATACTTGCTCTTCTGTGTTCATTATTGCCCTGATAGCAATAGCTAGGGAATAGGATTAGCTGGATGTACACCCACAAATGAAGGGATACTGTTAATATGATAAAGATGCATACTGAATTGTAAACAAAAATTAAATTGTAAAATGTACAGATAGATTAATGGAACTGGAAATGTTAGACTGATTGAGGTAACCAAGACCCCAAAAGACAAACCCCATATAGTTTCCCTCCTGTACTAGTTATAGATCTTTAGATTTATAGCTGGATATGCCTAAAGCAATCATGAAACTAGTATGAGTTTACTGTGGGATGATAGGGTTACCATGGGATGTAACTATTTAAAGATAAACTTCAGTTGACACATACATTTCCTTTTGAAATTATTTACTTTATATGTGTACTGCAGGCATTTGGGGTCAGGAGACAGTCCCAGACCATTTAGAACAGGAAGTATATATGGCATGAGCTGCCATGTATGTGCTGAGAACAGAGCTCACATGCTCTGCAAACACAGCAAGTGCTCTCTGCCATCAACTCACATCTTCAAGAACCTGTAAGAATTTCTAAGCAGAAATTTTATACATAAGATAGAATATATAATTTTTATTTGTTAGTGCTTCATCACTTCTGTAGATTGTAATTTTCAGCTGTCCCCTCAGGTATTTATATGTTTTATATTGTGTGAATCGTAGCGGAGAAGGGGTGGTCCAAGTGCTTTAGTTTCTGATACTGACTTACAAACAGAATGGTGTAACTTTAAAACGGATATTATACTGCTAAGAAATAGTGTTAAGGGTTTCTTTCAAAAAATAACTTTAAATTTTAATAGCATATTCAAGAAAATAAGAATGTTCTTTGCCCCTTAATAAGTGATTGAGGACATTAAGGGAAGAGTTACTGGGCACACTGTAGATTTCACATGTATGTAAGTGGAAGTGATTCCCTTCTTCGGAGTAATGAAAACTTCTGGGCAGGAGGCATATGGTTTGACTATAGCTATCACACGTTCCTGGGTTTTTTTCCCCCAGAACATTTATAGATGTGTCTCAACAACATCCCATCCTCAGTCCCCACAAATACCTGTTTTTCCTTTTAGAGAGTCCATAATACCAAAGAAACAACTCCATAAATCACTGTGGATATTTCAGGATAGAAATGAGATGTAAGTACCTTTGAAAGGACCAAATCACTTAGACCAGGCTCTAAGCAAATGAGCTATTCCTTCTATAGCCATACTAGCTTTTCCAGTCCTTGATCAGTGTCTCGGGGAAAGGAAAAAAACCAAAACACTAAAATTAGCACTAAAATTTTAAATCCATCATGAAAATTTTCTGTCTGTTTATTAAAGGTTTCTAGGTTTATAATCAACACTAAAATATTTCATGACTGAAGAAACTCGTAGAACATTTAAAAAATGATCCAGGCTAGGATTGTGTGCCCTAGAGTAAACAACATTATTTACTGTTGATATGGTTGGTTTCTATGTAAAATGTTCCTCAACAGACTCACAAGTTCAAAATGGTTCTCTGCTGGTGGCATAGCCTGAGGATGCTATAGAAACATTTGGTCATAGGTAGCCAATGCAGGACCATAGAGAAACAGCTGGAAGGTTTTACATCAGAGCTTATTGGTTCACTTCTAGGCTCAGATTTCTATTTTCTGATCCATGGAGATGTGTTCAGTTTGTTCACCTCCCCACTTATGGCAATGCCCCCACTATATCCAAGACGGGCTATAGTCCCTGAACTATAATCCAGAAGAAATATTTATTTCTTTAAATAGTTTCTGCAAGGCTCTCTGTAATAGCAATAGGTTTAGTAATGAAGGAAATTGGGCTCTGTGATAAACACGACTATACGGTATACATGACTTTGGAAGTAGTTTGTGGAGGAGAATCCAGAAGGCTTTGATGGTACAGTCAGGAGAAGCTTCCAAAGTCCAGTAAGAATACAACCCTCATGGAGGTTCAGAAGACCAAGATGGATAGAAAGGATGACAGTACTCAGGGGTTTTAGAGAGGACCAAGGGACTCATTAGGAATTTGGCTACAAGTCATTCTTGTTATATTCTACCAAAGAATCTGGCTACATTGTGCCTGAATCCTGAATATCTGAATGAAAGTGGATTTAAAAGAAATGTGTTAATTCATTTGGTAGAAGGAATTTCAAGCTAGTATAACATCCGATCTATGGCATCATTTTGCTCATTAAGTAGTAGGCAAGAAAAACAAGGTAGTTGTGCATTTGAGCAAGGAGGAGCCTGAGCAGATTTGGACTATACTAAGTGACTGTGGACAAAATGTCTGTGGACAAAGTGGTGGTAAATGATAATGATATTAGCAAAATAAGGAGAAAGCTTAGGTTTCACACTCTGTCACTACACAAGGTGCCTTGTGAAAAACAGTCCACCCACTGAAGATTCCAGTATGTAAAACTAAACCTCAGTTGAGAACTTTCCTTTTGAAATGGGAGTGCTTGAACAGCAAGACTAAGGATATCTTAATACAGGGATGTGGAAGGAAATGTTTTCTCCGATTCAACTAATGAGGCAGACAGCCTTCATTCTAGCTTGGGTCCAAAGGGCTTAGGCTCCATCTTGAGCTGACAGCAGAACTTGGTGTAGTTTATATGATGTTGATCATGCAAGTTGCAAGACTTGCTCTTGTGTGGGTTGTGCATGAAAGTTAAGAAGCTGAGGCTGAAACTGCATTGGCATCCCCAGATGGCAACCCACATCGCCACTAATTTGGGGCATCTGCCAAGGAAATCTGCAGACACTGAATGGAAGCAGACCAGGAGAGAGACTATGAGTATAGAAGTTAGCAAAACTGGATGGGCAGTTACTTATGCCTATTAGAGCCTAAAAGATCTACTTTAGGTCCTGAATGTTGGTGATACAGATGTTTTTCCTGTGTGTTTTCTGCCTTACTTGGGCTCAGCCTTCTCTCATTATCTTCCCATTCCTCACTATGAAATAAGAAAATGTACCCTGTGCCATCATATATTGGCTTTAAAAAAATACGGGCTCAAAATTAAGCCAGTGCCTGGAATATTAAAAGAGATGTTGAGCTTTGGAATCAGTTGGATCTACACTGCTCTGGAGACTCTTGAAGTCAGACTGAATGCGTTTGTCATTTCGAGATAGCCATGAGCCTATGGGAGTCAGAAAATGGAAAGTTATCATTTGAATGTGGAATGTGTTTGCTCCTGCTTTCTCCTTAGTTGATGGCAGTGTTTTGAAAGGGTCCTTTTGAATGAAGGTTTGCCTGCAGAAACAGGACCAAAAGGAAAAAGTCTTGGGGTTATCAGTTGGTTTTACTTTCAGTATCAGATCTTTGGTTCCTGATCTATGGAGATGTATCCATTCTCATTAACATACAGGTACAGTTATAAGCCATTCCCTCCACTTTACCTTCTCTGCCATGATAGACTATATTCCCTGGGCAACAAGCCAGAATACAACTTTTCCCTGAAACTGTCACCTTACTCTGTCACAGCAATAAGAAAGTAACAAATTTAAATATAGTAACATAAGCGTGAGACTATATTATCAGGAACCTTTTCAAAAAATGTAATCATTAAGACTGTACTGACCAAAGATTCAGGCAACTGGCTCTAGTGATCTATAAATTAAACTAAATATAAAGCTTGGCCCTAATAGTCTAAGCAAATAGTAGAAGAAGGTAACGCTCCAAGAGCATTGATATTAGAGCAGCCCATCTTCCATTTGGCAGCAACTATTGAGATTTCAGCCCTAAAGTTTCAGCATCCCAGGAGACCTCATACAGACTTCAAAAGTTCCAAAATTCAGTGATTTTGGTGTAAAATTTTAGTAGTAAATAGATACCTTACCAGACACTCGAAACTATTGGCAGTCTCTAAAGACATCAATGGCTTTACTGTTAAATGAATAAAGCATGTGATTGCATCTGATATAATTTTTGCAGGAATTTTCTAGATCCTGATGCTGGCAACCAATGACTTGGGGTTCCTCACCCTTCTGTTGTTTCTTCACTTCAAGTGGCACAAATTTAGGTGTACTGTGAGCATAAGTTTTAGCAATTAATCTTCATCTACAAATAAGAATTTAGGGTTTACAGGAGGTCTCAGTGGGGAACATATTTGCCCCTTAGCATGAGGACCTAAATTTGAATCCCCAGAAACCATGTAAATACTGAATTCTGTAACATATGTTTGTAATCTTAGCGTTCCTACTGAGAGATGAAAATTGAAGGCAGAGATAGGTTGCTGGTGGGCAAGCTTGTCCATTGTATGCAGCAGAGATAAAAATAACAAAAAACAGAACAAAACAACAATAACAACAATTCACATCAGATAAGGAAGAAGGCAAAACCTGACCCATGTACTTGTACTGTTATTTCATGTGTCTGTATTCGCATGACAAACACAAAAGACTAAGTATGCAATCTCTCTCTCTCTCCCTCCCTCTCCCCCCTCACACACACACACACACCCATCCACACTCCCCACATCCACACCCCCATACAGAAAGAGAGAGAGAAGAGCAAGAGTGTGGGTTAGGGATTTAAATCTCAGCATTGTAATTGTAATCATGTTTCTTCTAATTTGGGAATTAACATGAGGATGATTCTCATGGTCCCCAGACATCACAAAGTAGGTGAAATAGTTGTGTTAATAATAAATAAAAGGATTGACATGGAAATAATCAAATGGAATGTTCTGTACAATTTGTCAAAGAACTTGCTTTAGGCATAGTGGAAAAAACACAATATGAAAATGCATATGAAAAGTAATCATACAAGTGAATTAATTTACCTAAGAATTTGTAAGCCACTCCATTCTCTTCTACCTACCTACCATCAGGGCAGCCTCAAATACAGACACAACATTAGCAGAGGCATGCATATACATAATTCTACCATTGTCTACCAAGAAAATTACAGTTCTTGGTGTGGTTATTTTACCTAAAATGGGAGAAATAATGCTTTTTGTACTTTCTGCTGTAGATCTGATTGTCACATCAGAGCAGCAACTGTTCTTTCAGCAATATGTCAAGTGAAAAATTGAGTCTCAGCAGCAAAAGCGTTCTGTTTACCTCTGGAGATATTTGAGTTGGAAAAATAATTTTAGGACCACTTGATTTCCATGAAGATTTTAGTTAAGCTACAGAAAAATTAAGAGACCTTTGATCTTACCCTAAACTTACTCTGTCTGTGCATCTACATATTTGAGACACAAGCAAAAATTCTTTTGGTTAACTCCAATCAGCCTAGGGTTGATCCTCAACATGCAAAGATCATAACAGTTAAGTATCAGGCATCTTTTCTCTGGAGTAACATGGCTAAAGAGGAATGTGACCACCATTGCCTGGGACACGGTGCTCCAGTAGTGAAAGCTCTGGGGCAGTGTTCACTTTCTTCAAAATCCAATGGAGCATTTCACAATATTTTCCTTTATATAAACAAGTGTATTAATCTAGCCAAATTATGACTACAAGATGATTGTTGTTTCTGGTCATAGAAAGGATATTAATATGTTGACTCTTCACAAAACTATTATCTAAAAAGCACAGGGGAAGAAGAATGAATGCCCAATATGCCAATGAGAAGGGGGGGGTGTTAAAGAAAAACATCATTTTGATACTATTGGTTTTTTAAAAAAATTGTTTGGTGATAGTTAGAGCAGTCCTACAGGGTTAGAAAGATGAATGGATCCCTGTGTTCTATGGAATGTTAAGGAGCTGGAGACAAAGCTCACGGTGCAACAAAAGATTCTTTGTGTTGCAAATAATACTATGTCAGACACTTTAAGGAAAGGAAAAGTCATCACAAAGGGGGTATTCAAAATACAGAAGCCTTTCTTCATTTCTTCATTAAAACAACAACTTAAAATCAAACTGTTTTCGAATGTCCACAGTACCTCAGTGCTTTCAAACCATTTACTTTGATAAAAAATAAACAAATAAATAAATAAAACAAAGAAAGCAAAAAAACAGCATAGCTTATAATGGTATCTGATATATTTCACACAGTTAACATTTTGGAATCTGATGCCCTGTGTGCTAAGCTTAGGACTGACAGGCAACTCTGGGGTGCTATAAAATAATCCCACAGTCTGAAAACCCACTGTGCTCAGTAAGTAATATCTCACGAAATCCTTGCTTCAATGATTTTGCTGAGAAAATGTTTGATTTGGTGGTATTACACAGACGAATACTAGGTGGAAGTACAAGTGAGACCTTCTGAAAGCCAAGCTATAACTCACAGTAAACTGTATACCTGATGGCATTTTTAACCATCATATATATATATATATATATATATATATATATGAAAGCATTTTTCAAAACATGCCTGTACTTTAAAAATAAAATACTAGGGATAAATAGCAATAAAATAAAATTAAATGTAAGAATACTAATAACTTAAGAAGAAATATATAGCAGCATCTTTTAATTAATCCTATGGAAGTAAAGCTTTCCACTTTAAGAATCTCACATTTATACTTTATATTACAAGGTCAAATAGCCTACAGATATATATAGTTAGATGAGTCTCTAAAAGTTAAAAATAAGGCATTCTATCAAAGTGACAAAAATTAAGAAAAATATTTTCATATGCATTAGTGTATTCACAGCATTGTTTATTATTAATTGTCCACATTAACTAATCATTTTTAGTATAAATGGGAGTGTTAGTGCAATATACAACTAGTACAAAATAATATAATTTTTAAATGTGTACCTACTTTAATAAGTATAAGGTAATAGCATACTTGAATCTAATTCTTTTTTCCACTATTTTTTTGTTACAGATAGATTCTAAGAATTTTGCTTGGTAAAAAGAAACTAGATCCTCAGAAAAATGGACATAATACTACCTGAGGACCCAGCTATACCTCTCCTGGGTATATACCCAGAAGATGCCCCAACATGTAACAAAGATACATGCTCCACCATGTTCATAGCAGCCATATTTATAATAGCCAGAAGCTGGAAACAACCCAGATGTCCCTCATCAGAGGAATGGATACAGAAAATGTGGTCCATTTACACAATGGAGTACTACTCAGCTATAAAAACCAATGACTTAATGAAATTTGCAGGCAAATGGATGGAACTTGAAAATATCATCCTGAGCGAGGTAACTCAGTCATAAAAGAAGGAACATGGTATTTACTCACTGATAAGCGGATATTAGCCCACAAGTTCAGAATGTCTAAGTTTCACTTAACAGTAACAGCTGGACTGAGAGTGAGGTACCAGATGGAGGGGTGGGAGAAAAGTCTGAAGGAGCAGAGGGAATTGGCAGCCCCATGGAGGGAGCAAGAGCGTCAATGGGCCTGACCCTCCCCCTGGTCGTCCTCTAGTTCAGACCACTAACCAAAGAATACACACCTATTGACCCATGATTTGGACTACATATGAGGCAGAAGAATCACCTCGATGGCCACCAGGGAGACAGGAGAGGACTTTGGGCCTGAGGGTGC
>JAPYYD010003780.1:0-13769 GCA_028551405.1 Uromys caudimaculatus | reverse complement strand
AGCTCCTTCAGTCCCTTCTCCAACTCCTCCATCTGGGACCTCACTCTCAGTACAGCGGTTACTGTAAAGTGAAACTTAGGTATTCCAAACGTTTTGGCTAATATCCACTTATCAGTGAGTACATACCATGTTTGTTCTTTTGTGACTGAGTTACCTCACTCAGGATGATATTTTCAAGTTCCATCCATTTGTCTGCAAATTTCAGTAAGTCATTGTTTTTAATAGCTGAGTAGTACTCCATTGTGTTTTTATAATTGCTTCCTGCTGAACTGGGGCAAAGATTCCTGTTTGGCCCCACCCCCCTAGAGGAAACAGGCTTCAGTTGTAGAGGCCAAGAGCCCTGAGGATAAACTACCCAGCCTTAGGAGCCCTCAGGGACGGGGACCTCAACAGTACTCAAGTCTAGGAGGGACAAAAGGCACAGGGCAGTGTGGGCAGGTGACAGTAGACCAGGCCTTAGAGGAACTGTTTTCTCACACCTGACTGAGGTGGGAACATCTGGTTAGGGAGGTGCTCTGGACAGAATACCATGAAACCCGTAGGGAAGACTGAGTTACCCTCACCTGATTTAATGCAAATTATCTCTTAGTAACCCAAGTGGTCTGGGACTGCCGGGTGGCAGATACTATATGCTAGGTTGCTGCTCAGGAGGCCAGGACAGCAAGGGACACACCAGATTAGACTGTAGGAGTTGGCCCTAACTGGTCCAGACCAGTCTGGATGCAACTCGCAGGGAGAAGAAAGAGCAGGGGTTAGTTAGTTGGTTAGTGTGAGGAGAAAGGAAAGAAAGATTTGGTGGAAACAGTTGAGGGACCACAATCTTGTCTCTGCTACGTTTCCGAAGTCTTTGGACATTTTTCTCTGCAGAAGAGAGAATTCAGGACTTTGTTTTGACTTTATTTACCAGTTAATGTTGCAATTTCTAAAGTTATACAGTTAGGAACTTGTTTTTCTTTACGCTTTTCAGTTTTAATTCCCTATGTAGACACATCCCAAAATTTAAGCAACATTTCAAGAGACTGTAGCTAATAAGTAGTTTATTCCTACTTATAAACTTATCAGAAAGAGCTATTGTTTGCTTACTTATTTGAGACAGTATCACTTATTACTTACCTCCTGTAAGTGCCCACAATTACTTACTGGGTCAAGGTCACCTGATATGGCCACTGGAATTAAATCAGGCAGGTTGATGGGGCCACAGCAAGACCGAGACTGTACCAATTTATTGAGGGCCATCAGATTGTTTTTACCTTTATCTGAAACAGAATACAAAGGCAATTTCCAGAATCAACACAGTTGTAGTTACCAGGATGCAATGGTGTTTGCAAACTTTGCAGGTTACAGGAGCCCAGTTGTCCTGCCAAGCTTCTGAGGGAACATCCAGAGAAACACAAAGTGGTCTGCATGCTTCACTGCCTGAGGGAGCGCAGCACTCTCTCAGGAGCGGGAAGGTATCTTGTGACCCAGGAGCCATGGACTCTAACTTGAAAAACCTACGATGCATATCTCTCAGTGCATCTAGGCATGGTCAACTGCATGGTTCCCGGCAACTTACAACTTGAAATCCTCCTGCCTCAGGCTCCTGAGTGCTTGTAACAACTAGTCTTACATTGAAGACCTTAAACTTTTAAGCATTTTAAACTTCATGTATGTATGGACTATATGACATAGTCTTTAAATGTATTTCAGTTATTTAAATGAAACTTTTTCTGAGTCCTTAGACTTAATTAATAAAATTATAAATACAGTGAATTTTAATTTCTTGTAAATCTTTTAAGAAGGAATATAAATATTTCAGCATATGCTTCTAAAAACAGAAAAGAATCACAAAGTACAGTGAAATGTAATTGTCTCTCACAGTCCACAGGAGATCAGTTCCATGACCCCTTACTACAGCTGCCTGGTACACACATGTAAACTATATGTGTTCTCCTGAATGCTTCAGATCACCTCTAGATTTCTTACAACATGGAATGCAATGTAAATGTGGTGTGAAGATTTGTATACTCTTGAGGGAATGAAGACAAGGAAGATGTCTGCTCCCCCTGCTCAGTGTGGACACAGTTTTTAAAAATTCTTTTTTAATGCAAGGTAGGTTGAATTAGTGGAGATAGAACCCAAGGATGTGGAGGGCTGACTGTGCATGTGTGAGATCTAAAACAGAGGTGCTGAGGGCTTGCCTGTGTCCACTGGAGGGAAGCTCAGCCGGGTGTGGGTGCACTGTGTGTGTGTGTGTGTGTGTGTGTGTGTGTACCATATAAGCTCAATCAAGGAGTGAGGTCTGATAGCTGTCAGGGTAATAAATTCTTACTAGGGTTGAAAGTGGGGCAGCAGTCTTCATAGTGCCAAGTTGGGAGGGGGGAGGGAGCCAACTCCTACAGTCCTCATCTGAGGTATCAGGGGTTGCAGCTCTCCTTGGCTTCCTCTTTAATCCTGGGCCATTCTGGTCCTACAAGGGGTGAGAGGAAGCACTGCAGGAGATTCAGAATTTCTGAAGCAGTGGCAGACTACTGCAGAGTGTGCCCACACACCCCTTCATTCATGGACATTTGGCACAGTGACTGGCACATGGCAATTCAAGCTTTGCTTTTTGGAATTCTCTGTAAGTAAAAAAATAAATTATACACACACACACACACACACACACACACACACACACACACACACACACACATATATTTGATTTGCAGTTAGTTGTATCTATAGATGTGAACTCTACAGATATGCATACATTTTAAATTAGAGTTATAAGTCTGATTTTTACTCCAATTAGCCAAAATTCCCTTAGATGTGACAAATACTTTAAAATCCCAAAGAACATTGCAGATGTGTATATGAAATTATAAAACAATAACTACATTAAAAGTCAAATATCTAGAATAAATACGTAGCTGAGTGGTAGTGTTTGTCTAGTGTGTGTGAGGTCCTGATTTAGCACAGAAACAAACAAACAAACAAAACTCCATGTCCATGAATCCTGTAACATAAAATATGCAAATGTTACTTATAAATCTTCTAGAAACTCTTTTGGGCCAAATACAACTGTCTATTAATTGCACAGAGGATACAGCTTCTTAACTTGGGGAATTCCTTCTTAGTTGCTCAATAATGCTGGCCAAGAAGTTGGTGATAATCTTGTCTGAGGCCCTGCCTGGCACACACTGGACTCTAGTTACATTTAATAATTAGGAACTAAACCAAGCAAGACCGTAGTCACATAGCTCATGTGTCTTGTTTTCCAAATGACTCATCTTCCCATCTGTATAGAAGTTGGCAAGCCTTGCTGTTGGGCTTGGGTTATCACATGGTTGGGCTTAGCAGTTATTGGCCGTTGAGGCACTTCAGGATATCCTAAGGTACTCCAAGGAGCTTAGACTGTGATAAAACTCTACCCTCTTTTCATATTTTTCTGCTTGGTGTTGTGACAGGTACTGATATCAATTGGTCCACTTTTTCTGGGTCCTCTTGAAAGGGGACAGCTGCTGGGTCACTCAGCTAGTAAGTCTATTAGGTCCAGAGACCACTGTTCAGCTCTTCTCCCCTGCAGTCCCTGTGTCTGGCAACAGCTGTTTCAGTGTCTACACTTCATTCATCAGTGCCCAGTTAAGCTCTGACAGAGGGGGAAGCATGACTCAGAGAGTGCTGGCCGGGCGTCATTGCGTCTGAGGTCAGTGTATTTCCACCTAGAAGAGCCAAGCCCAGCCCTGGGCATTCCCACCCAGCCACTCCACAGGAGTGTGAACATCTGCAAGGGCCTTGCTTTTTTTTTTCCTAAAAGAATTCATACAACGGATGAAAACTATTTGTCTTGTCTTTGGGAGTCTTCCGTATTTGGTTCCAAATTAGAGAAGCTCACCCCATTCATCATCTATGGATTGGCCCTTCTAGTATAAGAAAATCAAGGTCTCTCCCTCCCCTTCTTCCTCTTCCTCCTCCTCCTCCTCCCCCTTCCCCTCCCCCTCTCCCTCCCTCTCTCCCTTCCTCCCTCCACCCATCCATCCTTCTCTCCCCTATTTTCCCTTACCCCTGCTCTACATCTCCCTCTTTCTCCTTTCATTCTTTCGCTCTTTCTCTGTATTTCTCTACTTTCCTAAACTTTATATTCCTGGAATATAAGCTCCCTAAAAAAGGAAAACAGAACTGTTGCTGCTGGGGTCTTAACTGCCACAGAGCATGTGTTTAGCATGCAGGAGGTCCTGGGTCAGTCCCCAACTCCAGAACTCCAACCAAAGGGCAACAACTGAGATCCTACTGGATTCTATACACTCTGTGTCTCAGTTAAAAGACAGAAGCTTCTGAATGCCAGAGAGGAACCCAGAAGCCTGAAGCACGTGTAGACCTGTCATTTGGGCGAAAATACAAAATAGTCAGTTTTAACCACTGAAGTTTTGAAAGCCTTCCAAATTTATAAAGTGAAAATTGCCATTCCAACTACCAGATGAAAGGAAAAATCAATCCTCTCTGGAAGTGGCTTCAGGGATAAACCCAAGGACTGTCTTGGTGAGCAGTTAATAGTCATGCTAACCACCATTGTAGGATTGCCTACACTGCGCAGACGTGTTGCCGGTAGGAATTTGTGGATAAATAAATGGCTTTGTTTGTTTGTTTGTTTGCTTGAGACAGCATCTCATGTAGCCCAGGCTGGCCTAATTACTCCATGAAATCCTTCTTTCCTGGCTTATTAAATATTGGGATTATAGATGAGTCCCCACATGAGGCAGAAAACAATGGCTTTTGCTCAGCTTTGCTTTTAGGATAACAAAGCAATAAACTCTGTTAACCCAGGAAGGCCAATTTGAGAAGTCAACACAGAAAAGAGCAGCTTCCAGTGTTAGGGGAAAGTAAGCCGAAAGGAGTTTGCCCAAGTGTTTGAGAAATCCGGAGGAAGGAAGGTAGCTGCTGTAGAGCCTGAACCGCCCAGACTGCGTGGTCACATGGTGAGCCTACAGAACCAGACTTTGCAGAATGCAGAAGTTCACTCTCAAGATTTTACTGGTGCTTATTGATCTAGTTTTGCTGATATTTGAAGGGCTAGGGGTCGGAAAATGATAGTCCACAAGAAGTCACTTTGGAATCCAAACTCACAGCGTTTGGGACAGCAAATGTATCAGGGGCTTTGTCTGAGTCTTCTTATCTACGCAACGCCCAGATCCACCAAAGAGGGACAGCACCACGTTTGGCTCCTTCGAAGACAAATCTCAGAGGGAAAGACTGGAAAGCCAAACCATGCTAGAGCCCAGGAGTCTATGGCTGCACTTAACTCTAAACTCTAAACTGCAAACTCTTGCTCATGAAGAGAGTTTTGAAGCACCAATACATTGGCCCTTCTTTGAGTCTCCTTGCCTTGTATGGCCTCCAGGGACATGCATATGAGAAGAGATTTGCTTCTCTCTTGTTTTCAGTTTGTTTCTGTAGGTTTAAGGATGTAACTTCCAGAGAGGGGGAGAGAGGGAGAGGGAGAGGGAGAGGGAGAGGGAGAGGGAGAGGGCGAGAGAGAGAGAGAGAGAGAGAGAGAGAGAGAGAGAGAGAGAGAGAGAGAGAGAGACAGGGGTGTGGTGTAACTTCTCTATAGGGCAGTGGTTTTCAATCCATGGGTTGAGACCACCACAGGGGTTGCGAATTGAAGGGTTGCAGGGTTAGGAAGGTTGGGAACCACTGTCCAGATCCTATGTGGAGCTGAAGGGAAGAGAACCCTGGGTTTAAGGGAAAAAATTTTTGACTTCAAATTTCAGCTGCTATTTCTGATTCACAGGACATTTTCTTGTGAAAATGAAGGTAAGGATGCTTGCTCTGCATCCAATCTCACTTTGCTGAGGTCAAATGGGATCACAGGCACAAAGGGTAGATTATTAACTTGTTTTAAAGTAGGGGTTTTTCCCCTTATAAGTGGAAGATGGAGCCACATCTCCATCATGAAGCAAACCAACCTACCACTGTTTTCAGAATCACTTTGGGATACAGATATGGGCTAGAGAAAGGGAAGTACCTAGCTTCCAAACCATAGATAGAAGTGTGAGCCCTGAGTCTTCCCCATGGGTGGAAGGATCGGCTACTGCTCAGAAGACTGCTCTGGGGGCCAAGGAAAGAGAAAGCCATGTGTGCCATCCTTATCCTTTTACATCCTGAGCAAAATGCTGCCATTCAGGTCCGGATGGAGGCTAGTAGACCCCTTTAACAGGTGCTGAGCAGACATGGATGTCAGAGATAAAAGGGCAGGGGGACAAAGTGTTAAAAGGAGAAAGACAATACTCCTGAGCTCAAGTTGCAGCCTCTGAGGATGGAGAGAAAGCAAAGGGATTCAAAAGCCGTGTTTTTGAGGGAGAAGTGAGCTTTTGTGATTGGAGTAGTTAGGGTTGGAAGCAGGGTCTTAGCAGCCCTGACTAGCTAGCCTCTCCCTACTGGGCTCAATAAGGTATTTAAATGATTAACAGTAGACAGCAGAAAAATATCTATTCAGTGTAGCCAATCTGGAAGACAACTAAATAATGAGGGTGTACGATGCCCCCATCCTAAGTTCAGCATCCTGTCACCACAGGTTCAGATTTAGATAATACAAGAAATATCCTTAAGTAGGCAGTTTTGGCCAAGGTGTGATCGCGCCCCCCCCTCCCCCCAGTCATTCAGCCATCATTGTCCAGGCCTCCAGTCTTTTCCTCATGGTGATCTGTTAAGAACTCCCTGTGACTGGCACCGGGTTTTAATTTTTAACTTTCCCTAGCTGGAGCATTCCAAGAACCAAAGAGAGAGTGTGTCTCTTTAGAATATCCTCTTCCTTCCAGAACCCTTGTAGCAGGATGCTCAACTCAGCTAAAAGGCGGGCTGGGACGCAGCTTTCTTTTTTGGTCACTTGGGGAATTCCCACATGGAGCCTCGGGACTCTCAGTTCTGTTTTGCTTGCCCTGTAGCTCCTGCCAGCTCTGGTGCCATGCTTGGCTCCCCTTGCAGACCCCTGTGGGCGGCGCTTGCGGCACGGGGGGCGGTGCTGGCAACTGGGAAGTTTAGGTTCTGGCTTGGGGACATCCCCTTCCCGTACTTCCCGGTCTTCGTGGACTGGTGCCCAGATGGCCAAAGGGTACCGGAGCGGCGGCTGGAGGTCTCCTAGGTAGGTGGGTCGTTCCCGCTGCCGGGTCGCTGCACCCTTCCCTAGGCAGGATTGGGGGGCTGGGTCGACAGGGCGGCCGCTGTGCCTCCGCGGTGCGGGGACCTGGTTCCCAACGTGAAGCACCTGCGCCCCCAGCCGGGCGGATCAGCTTTGGAGATAGGTGTTTCCAGCTGTAGTCTTAGTCTCAGCTTTGGGACCGGATGTTTCCTGCTGTGATCCCTGCGGGAAGAGGGGCACCGAGGGAGGAGAGGGGCTCCGCAGAGCTGCTGCCACTGTCCTTGAGCTCGCAGCTGTGTGACCCGTGTCTTTGCAGCCTTTCTGGCCCTGGGGTCGAGAGTCTGTAGAGCCCCTGAACTCTGGGGCGCTCAGGGTGACGGTGGCGCTGTTCCAGCTAACTTCCAGCCCACTCCTCTCTTGTCCCCATGCTCCGAGCAGACGGTCGCTTGCAGGAGGTGTGTCTGCAAGCATTGTTTCCGACGGTGAAGATTGGACAGCAGTCTCTGCAGCCTAGAGGTGGAAAAGATGTCGTTCAAGGAGGTGCAGACTGTTTCCTTCTAGCCGGGATCTTGTTTCTGAGTGTAGGGGCTTCACTTCTCCGCTTTTCGTTTATCTCTGGAGCATCCGAATTGCATCTCTGGACAGAAAACAAACTTACGGAGACCGCAGACAGTGAGTGGAGTCTTTTAATAAGGACCTTCCGAGGGTGACCTTACGACTTCAGTTCCATAAATGAGAACCCTTTGTTTACATCTTAGATATCAGGAAAAGGTTTTCCTGGTTTCAAAAAGGAGAAATTATTTTGGGTGTAAAACGCTCAGCTTGCCCGGATGGTTTTGATTTAACCTAAGTGTCTTGACTTAGACGGAGAGACCCTCTTTCTCCCCAAAAGGGAAATAGTGAACATTATGACTCTTGGAAAATATCGTATTTCACCATATTCAAAGTTTTTTCTGTTCCAAACAAAGAACACTTGCACCTTAAACCTTTAATTAGAGTGTACAAAAACTGCCAGACATTGACAGTATGTTTTGATTGACAGTATGTTTTGATTGACAGTATGTTTTGATTGACAGTATGTTTTGATTGACAGTATGTTTTGATTGACAGTATGTTTTGATTGACAGTATGTTTTGGAAATTTCTAAGCTACCAGCTTCAGCTTTTTTTTTTTGTACTTCTAAATTTATAAGTAAATTAACATTTAACTGGATAAGTGCCCAATGAAAAATCACCCTCAAGTTTAAAGAAGTGAAGTTAAGAGAGAACACTTAACATAGGGAAAAATTCAGAAAGTTCATAATACAATAATTGGAAGCCTTCAAATATTAATTATATGGAATAAACGGTACTTCACTTAAATGATCAAGTTAATAGTGTCAGAAAAGAATTAACATCTATAACCTACAAATCATCACTGACTTATCTTTTTGAGATGGTCCCATGCCTTAGGGGCTGAGGCTACAGCTCACCATGTGGCTGTTGGAGGTGTACACCACTGTGTCCTGTTTATTCAGTGCTGGAGATCAAACATACTAGCATACTAGCAAAGCACTCTACTGACAAGCTACATCCCACACCCATCACCTGCTGCATCTAAGGGATTCCTTAAGGGCACTAAAAGGGAAAATGCACAACCAGTTATTAAAAGAAAACTGTGGGAGATGGAGAGATGGATCTGCAGTAAGGAGCACTTGCCACTCTCCCAGAGGACCTGGGGTCAGTTCCCAACACCCGCATGCTTATAGGGGATCTCAGGCCTTCATTGGCTTCCGAGGACACTGTACACACATGGTGCACATGTGTACATTCAGGCAAAAGACTCATGCACTCATACCTATACCATAAAGTGGCTCTTGCCACCAGGCTCAATGACCTGAGTTCAATTCCAGAACCCACATGGTAGAAAGAAAGAACTGGCTTCCTCAAACTGTCCTCTGACTTCCACATTTGGGTAGTGGCACACATATGCCCCTCCCAACCAGTACAGAAGTGTAAAACGTATTTTGGAAAATTGTTGAGTTACTTCATTGAGCAAATATGGCCATGACATGTGTGGTTGCATGGAACAGCTACAGCGTATAGGGCCCAGAAGGTGCACTGGGAGACGAGCGCTGGATTCTCCCAGGAAAGCCCACTGGGGAAGTGAGGCAAACTACCTTATTTCCTTTGCATTCATCTAAGTAGCCCGTCTGGGATTGGACACAGCTTTCCACGAACTTAACTCTGCAGAATGAGAAGGTTCTGGTGACCTGAATGTCTCCCTCAACTCAGAAAACTATTGCTCCCTCTCTGCCTAGGACTCCAAATGTTCCTTCTGTCTGCTAGTAGTAGGAGCAAGGCAGAGTTAGTGGGCATGAGAGTAGACTGTTTCTGTGCTCAGTGAGAGACTGGTATAGTCCTGTGGGATCATGGGCCAAAGGAGCAATGAATCAAGTAAGAGGTACTTGATGACTTGAGGCGTTAAAGGCAGGAGCCCATGACTAAAGGGCCATACAGCCACGTCTAGTTCGTTCCTATAGCTACTCAAGTGTTCATTCCCAAGCATGCATCTGTTTATTTTCAACCCATATTTATTGAGTCCTGTGTTGTTTTTTGATTCTCTCTCAGGCTGTTTTTCTGTTTCTTCATTGGCAGACAAATATCTGCTAGTGCTATTGTATATAACAATTTTTTTTTTTTTCAAGACAGGGTTTCTCTGTGTAGCCCTGGCTGTCCTGGAACTCACTCTGTAGATCAGGCTGGCCTCGAACTTAGAAATCCACTTGCCTCTGCCTCCCAAGTGCTGGGATTAAAGGCGTGTGCCACCACTGCTCGGCTAATTTTTAATTTTCATTCATGTATTGCATTTGCCTCTAACTTATTCCTTGCACAAGAGATAGATAGATAGATAGATAGATAGATAGATAGATAGATAGATAGAGAATGTGCACAAGAGTGAAAACAATGATATGCCCTCAGACACACTTACACACGATTCGTTTGTTTTAAGGTCAAATCTCAGAGGATGCTACGAGCTCTTTGGATCTTCTGGATCTTGGTGGCCATGATAGGCCTCTCCATTGAAGGCTGTTCTGCTCAGGCGTCTCTGTCATGTGATGCTGCTGGTATGTGTGATGGCCGCTCCAGGTCTTTCACCTCTATTCCCTCCGGACTCACAGCAGCCATGAAAAGCCTTGATTTGTCTTTCAACAAGATCACCTACATTGGCCATGGTGACCTGCGGGTGTGTGTGAACCTCCAGGCTCTAATGTTGGAGTCCAGTGGAATCAGCACAATAGAGGGAGATGCCTTTTATTCTCTGGGCAGTCTTGAACATTTGGACTTGTCTGATAATCACATATCTAGTTTATCTTCCTCCTGGTTCAGGCACCTTTCCTCTTTGAAATACTTAAACTTAATGGGAAATCCTTACCGGACACTGGGGGAAACATCACTCTTTTCCAATCTCACAAATTTACAAACCCTCAGGGTAGGAAATGTGAACACCTTCAGTGAGATAAGGAGAATAGATTTTGCTGGGCTGACTTCTCTCAAGGAACTTGAAATTAAGGCATTGAGTCTCCGCCATTATGAGTCCCAAAGTCTGAAGTCGATTAGAGACATCTATCACCTGACCCTTCACTTGAGCAAGTCTGCTTTCCTGCTGGGGATTTTTGCAGATATTCTGAGTTCTGTAAGATATTTAGAACTAAGAGATACTGACTTGGCCAGGTTCCAATTTTTAGAACTGTCCGTAGATGAAATCAACTCTCCGATGAAGAAGCTGGCATTCCGAAATGCGGATCTCACTGACGAAAGTTTTAATGAACTCCTGAAGCTGTTACGTTACATCTTGAAACTGTCAGAGGTAGAGTTTGATGACTGTACCCTCAATGGGGTTGGTGATTTCAACCCCTCGGAGTCAGACATAGTGAGAGAGCTAGGTAAAGTAGAAATGGTAACAATACGGAGGTTGCACATACCCCAGTTCTATTTATTTTATGATCTGAGTACCGTATATTCCCTCCTGGAGAAGGTGAAGCGAATCACAGTAGAGAACAGTAAGGTCTTCCTGGTTCCCTGCTCATTCTCACAGCATTTAAAATCATTAGAATTCTTAGACCTCAGCGAAAATCTGATGGTTGAAGAATATTTGAAACACTCAGCCTGTGAGGGCGGCTGGCCTTCTCTACAAACCTTAGTTTTGAGCCAGAATCATTTGAGATCAATACAAAGAACTGGAGAGATTTTGCTGACTCTGAAAAACCTGACAGCCCTGGACATTAGCAGGAACACTTTTCAACCGATGCCTGACAGTTGTCAGTGGCCAAGGAAGATGCGCTTCTTGAACTTGTCCAGTACAGGGATACAGGCAGTAAAAGCATGCATTCCTCAGACGCTGGAGGTGTTGGATGTTAGTAACAACAATCTCGATTCATTTTCTTTGTTTTTGCCTCGGCTCCAAGAGCTCTATATTTCTAGAAATAAGCTGAAAACGCTCCCAGATGCTTCGTTGCTCCCCGTGTTACTGGTCATGAAGATCAGAGAGAACGCAATAAGTACTTTCTCTAAAGACCAACTTGATTCTTTTCCCAAACTGGAGACTCTGGAAGCAGGTGACAACCACTTCATCTGCTCCTGCGAACTCCTGTCCTTCACTCTGGAGAGGCCATCCCTGACCCATGTCCTGGTTGACTGGCCAGACAGCTACCTGTGTGACTCTCCGCCTCGCCTGCACGGACAGAAGCTTCAGGATGCCCGGCCCTCCGTCTTGGAGTGTCACCAGGCTGCACTGGTGTCTGGAGTCTGCTGTGCCCTTCTCCTGTTGATCCTGCTCATAGGTGCCCTGTGCTACCATTTCCACGGGCTGTGGTACCTGAGAATGATGTGGGCGTGGCTCCAGACCAAGAGGAAGCCGAAGAAAGCTCCTTGCAGGGCTGTTTGCTATGATGCCTTTGTTTCCTACAGTGAGCAGGACTCCTATTGGGTGGAGAACCTCATGGTCCAGCAGCTGGAGAACTCTGACCCGCCCTTCAAGCTGTGTCTCCACAAGCGGGACTTTGTTCCGGGCAAATGGATCATTGACAACATCATTGATTCCATTGAAAAGAGCCACAAAACAGTGTTTGTGCTTTCTGAGAACTTTGTACGGAGCGAGTGGTGCAAGTACGAACTGGACTTCTCCCACTTTAGGCTCTTTGACGAAAACAACGACGCAGCCATCCTTGTTTTGCTGGAGCCCATTGAGAAGAAAGCAATTCCCCAGCGCTTCTGCAAACTGCGCAAGATAATGAACACTAAGACCTACCTGGAGTGGCCCTTGGATGAAGGCCAGCGGGAAGTGTTTTGGGTAAATCTGAGAAATGCAATAAAGTCCTAGGTTCTCCACCCAGTTCCTGTCTTGCTTAACTAAGTAAGGTCTTTGTGACACGGACTGTAACAAAGTTTAAAAGTGCCATAGAGTTGTACTATTGAGGACTTGGTTCGTATAACTAGTAACTATGAGCTTTATCTTGAATACTGTTATATAAATATTTCACATCAGGAGAATGATTTCTCTGTTTTTCTTTCTCTCTCTCCATTATTGATATCTGAATAGCTGCTCACTTAGAGCATCTGGAAACGCTAAGTGTAGAATATCAGTTTAATGCCTGCATCCAGTCAGTGAGGCATAGGGCGGCTACAGAAAGTATTTCCTAATCCACACACGTGCCATCCTCTGTGTGGCTGGGGATGTCACATATCTGAGGCATCCAGGCAAATGTGTTGCCATTCCCAGAGAGGGGATTGTGTCCCACCGTCCCATCAGATCTTCCAGTATAAATGACACAGGGCGCATTTTCCTGTAAACAAGGTTTGTCTTTCTAAGTATTTGATAGTTTTCTCTAAGTATAAATTAAAAATTAATTTGTAAGGATCTGAAAGAAGTCTGGTGCAGATTTCCACTGCATTTAGCTGTTAATTAGCTGTTAATTAAGTTGCTGTGGCTCCTGAACCCCTTGGTCATTCTGTTGCTTTTTCTCCTGTGCAAAGTCTCACTTCTAATTCTATAAAGCTTTCCTTTTTCTGTCTGAAAAAAATACATGTGACCAAAAGATTTTAAAGTAATTATATATCTAGAGGTTTCTTATGACTCAAAATAGCTCCACATGTAGAAATCTGAAGACAAATACCACTGCCTTTAATGTTTATAAGTAAGATTTGATAATGCATCAAATTTTAATGGGATATTCTTTACTAAGAGTTCTTTGAAATAAATCAGGAGTCATAGATGCAAGCATCACCAACAGAATACAAGAGATAGAAGAGAGAATCTCAGGTGCAGAAGATATGGTAGAAAACATTGACACAACAGTCAAAGAAAATGCAAAAAGCAAAAAGTTCCTAACCCAAAACATCCAGGAAATCCAGGACACAATGAGAAGACCAAACCTAAGGATAATAGGTATCAAAGAGAGTGAAGATTCCCAACTTAAAGGGACAATAAATATCTTCAACAAAATTATAGAAGAAAACTTTCCTAACCTAAAGAAAGAGATACCCATGAACATACAAGAAGCCTACAGAACTCCAAATAGACTGGACAAGAAAAGAAATTCCTCCCATCACATAATAATCAAAACACCAAATGCACTAAACAAAGAAAGAATATTAAAAGCAGTAAGGGAAAAAGGTCAAGTAACATACAA
>JAPYYD010003779.1:0-13769 GCA_028551405.1 Uromys caudimaculatus | reverse complement strand
AAGGGAATGTCAAGGTGGGAATATGGGAATGGGTGGGCGGGTAGGTGGGAGGAGGAATTCTCTCACAGAGGCGGGGAGGGGGAGGGGACACGGGGTTTCCAAAGAAAAGGGGAATCATCGGAAATGTAAATAAAAAAAAATAAAGAAAGAAAGAAAGAAAGAAAAAAAAACAGTTAATAATGTCCTAATATCTAACAAGTTTAAGTTTCTAATTTTCTACAACTTTTATCTACATAGGACTCTTTTTTATTGGCTATTTTCTTTATTTACATTTCAAATGTTATCCCCAGTTACATTTCCCAGTTTCCCCCTCCCTGGAACCCCCTATCCAATCCCCTTCCCCCTGCTTCTATGAGGGTGTTCCTCCACCCACTCACCCAATCCCACCTCCCCGCCCTCAACTCCCATACACTGGGGCATCTATCAAGCCTTCATAGGACCAAGGACCTCTCCTCCCATTGATGGCTGACAAGGCCATCCTCTGCTACATATGCAGCAGGAGCCTTGTGTACTCCTTGGTTGGCTTAGTCCCTGGGAGCTCTGGAGGTCTGGCTGGTTGATATTGTTGTTCTTCCTATGGGGTTGCAAACCCCTTCAGCTCCTTCAGTCCTTTCTCTAACTCCTCCATTGGGGACCCTTTGCTCAGTCCAATGTTTGGCTGCGAGCATCCACCTCTGTATTTGTCAGGATCTGACAGGGCCTCTCAGGAGACAGCTATATCAGGCTCCTTTCAGCAAGCATTTCGTGGCATTCACAATAGTGTCTGGGTTTGGGGACTGTATATGAAATGGATCCCCAGGTGGGGCAGACTCTGGATGGCCTGTCCTTCAGTATCTGCTCTACACTTTGTCTCCACATTTGCTCACGTGAGTATTCTGTTTCCCTTTCTAAGAAGGACTGAAGTACCCACACCTTGGTCTTCCTTCTTGAGCTTCATGTGGTCTGTGAATTGTTTCTTGGGTATTCTGAGCTTTGGGGCTAATATCCATTTATCAGTGAGTACACACCCTGTGTGTTCTTTTGTGACTGAGTTACCTCACTCAGGATGATATTTTCTAGTTCCACCAATTTGCTTAAGAA
The DNA here is from genome assembly GCA_028551405.1 of Uromys caudimaculatus. Lineage (NCBI taxonomy): Eukaryota > Metazoa > Chordata > Mammalia > Rodentia > Muridae > Uromys > Uromys caudimaculatus. Next base: position 12,689 of record JAPYYD010003779.1, on the reverse strand, counting down.
TTTCATGAATTCATCATTTTTAATAGCTGAATAGCACTCCATTGTGTAAATGTACCACATTTTCTATATCCATTCCTCTGTTGAAGGACATCTGTGTTCTTTCCAGCTTCTGGCTATTATAAATAAGGCTGCTACAAACATAGTGGAGCATGTATCCTTGTTATACCTTGGAGAACCTTTTGTGTATATGTCTAGGAGTGGTATAGCTGGGTCCTCGGGTAATAAGTATGTCCAATTTTCTGAGGAACCACCAGACTGATTTCCAGAGTGGCTGTACCAGCATGTAATCCCACCAACAGTGGAGGAGTGTTCCTCTTTCTCCACATCCTCGCCAGTATCTGCTGTCACCTGAGTTTTTGATCTTAGCCATTCTGACTGATGTGAGGTGGAACCTCAAGGTTGTATTGATTTGCATTTCCCCGATGACTAAGGATGTTGAACATATCTTAGGTGCTTCTCAGCCATTCGATATTCCTCAGTTGAAAAATTCATTCTTTAGCTCTATACACCATTTTTTACTAGGGTTGTTTGATTCTCTGGAGTCTAATTTCTTGAGTTCTTTGTATATGCTGGATATTAGCCCTCTATCAGATGTAGGATTGGTAAACATCTTTTCCCAGTCTGTTGGTTGCCGTTTTGTCCTATTGATAGTGGTCTTTGCCTTATAGAAGCTTTGCAATTTTATGAGGTCCCATTTGTCAATTCTTGATCTTAGAGCATAATGACTACTCCAGCTTGTTTCTTGGGACCATTTGCTTGGAAAATTGTTTTCCAACCTTTTACTCTGAGTAGTGTCTGTCTTTGTCACTGGGGTTTGTTTCCTGTATGCAGCAAAATGCTGGGTCCTGTTTATGTATCCAGTCTGTCGGTCTATGTCTTTTATTGAGGAATTGAGTCCATTGATGTTAAGAGATATTAAGGAAAAGTGATTGTTGCTTCCTGCTATTTTTGTTGCTAGAGGTGGCATTATGTTTGTGTGGCTATCTTCTTTTGGGTTTGTTGAAAGATTACTTTCTTGCTTTTTCTAGGGTGCAGTTTCCTCCTTGTGTTGGTGTTTTCCATCTATTATCCTTTGTAGGGCTGGGTTTGTGGAAAGATAATGTGTAAATTTGGTTTTATCACGGAATACCTTGTTTTCTCCACCTATGGTAACTGAGGTTTGCTGGGTATAGTAGCCTGGGCTGGCAGTTGTGTTCTCTTAGGGTCTGTATGACATCTGCCCAGGATCTTCTAGCTTTTATAGTCTCTGGTGAGAAGTCTGGTGTAATTCTGATAGGTCTGCCTTTATATGTTACTTGACCTTTTTCCCTTACTGCTTTTAATATTGTTTGTTTACTTCATTTGGTGTTTTGACTATTATGTGACAGGAGAAATTTCTTTTCTGGTCCAGTCTATTTGGAGTTCTGTAAGCTTCTTGTATATTTATGTTCATCTCTTTCTTTAAGTTAGGGAAGTTTTCTTCTATAATTTTGTTGAAGATATTTACTGGTCCTTTAAGTTGGGAATCTTCACTCTCTTCTATACCTATTACCCTTCAGTTTGGTCTTCTCATTGTGTCCCGGGTTTCCTGGATGTTTTGGGTTAGGAGCTTTTTGCTTTTTGCATTTTCTTTGACTGTTGTGTCAATGTTTTCTGCACCTGAGATTCTCTCTTCGATCTCTTGCATTCTGTTGGTGATGCTTACATATCTAACTCCTGATCTCTTTCCTAGGTTTTCTAACTCCAGGGTTGTCTCCCTTTGTGATTTCTTTATTGTTTCTATTTCCATTTTTAGATCCTGGATGGTTTTGTTCATTTCCTTCACCTGTTTGATTGTGTTTTCCTGTAATTCTTTAAGGGATTTTTGTGCTTCCTCTTTAAGGGCTTCCCTGTTTCCCTGTGTTCTCCTGTATTCTTTAAGGGAGTTATTTATGTCCTTCTTAAAATCCTCTATCATCATCACGAGAAGTGACTGTAGATCAGAATCTTGCTTTTCTGGTGTGATGGTATATCCAGGACTTGCTATGGTGGGAGAATTGGGTTCTGATGATGCCAGGTAACCTTGGTTTCTGTTGCTTATATTCTTATGCTTGCCTCCTGCCATCTGGTTATCTCTAGTGCTACCTGCCCTCGCTATATCTGACTGGAGTCTGTCCGTCCTGTGATCCTGGTTGTGTCAGAACTCCTCAGAGACCAGCTGTCTCTGGAATCCTGTTATTCTGTGATCCTGTGATCCTGAGATCCTGGGTGTGTCAGAGCTCCTGGGCGTCAAGTTGCCTGTGGGACCCTGAGATCCTGGTGTGACCAAGTTCTTGGAATCCTGTGCTCCTGTGATCCTGTGATCCTGGGCGTGTTAGAGCACCTGGGAGTGGAGCTTCTTCTGAGTGTTGTGGGGCTGGCTGCAGAGTTCACGCCCAAGGTCTGCTCAGGGCACTGGCTCAGACAGGAAGGAACCCGTGCCACTGGGCAGGCATGGTTCCTATGTCCCTGGATCCCACTGCTCCCAATTACTCCAGGTTTTGGGACAGATGTTGTGTCCTCCTCACCTTCTGATCTTATGATCCTGGGCGTGTTAGAGCACGTGGGAGCGGAGCTTCCTCTGGGTGTTGTGGGACTGGTTCTGATCCTACTTACATAGAACTCTTACTAAGCCATTCTTCAGAGGCCAAATAAAAATGATGTAGCATGGCAATGTCACAACAAACACAAATATATTAAAACGAAATAAGCAGGTATATAGATAGTCTGAAAAAATTGGATCTTTTATCCAATTAAGTGAAGCATAACTTAAGCATTACTGTTCAGAAAACAGTATGTGCTATCTTTATCACACTCACCTATTATTTGGTTATAGTGTTAATAAGATGATAATAATAAAGACATATGCAAACATAAATAGTAATTCCTTTCTCGGGCTTATGAAGAATCTATTTCTCAATAAATTCTCCTCTGAACCTAGTCATGGACAAATTAGCATTTAAGTAAAGCTACCTTTCAGGTATTTTTTAGAAACATGCTTGAGTAGTGTGGATGTATTATTTGCCTTTTAAATAAACATGAGGAAAGCAGAACTCTCTGCCTGAGTCAGATGTGCACAGAGGCCAACATAATCAGCAAACGTTATGCTCAGTGCTTTGCATGTGTGGCTGCATTTAATTCTCTAAAGAGCCTTAGAAGCAGGAAGCATTACTTCTATTTTATAGATGAGGATGCTGATGGGAGACAGGAAAGTGGGCCCAAGCCAGCTGATCTAACCAGAGCTTAAGCCAAAGGTACCACGACTCCATATCTCTCACCTCCTTTTCACAAACCAAGTTACCTCAAGCAACCAATCCTTCAATACTAAATTTAGAGTGTTTATGATAATATATGGAGGTAAAAAAGGTTACTGTATCTTGGAAGATTGAGATTCTTCAGAACTACACAACGGTTTAGTACCATGATTTTCATTGTGGTGACCACTAGTCATATGTAGCCACTTAACTTAAATTGTATAATATTAAATGAAAGCTAAAGCTTAGTCCTTCAGTTTGCAGTGCCCAACATTTCAAATGCTCAGTAGCAGCATATGACCAGTGGCTGCCATACTGAACTGAGTAGACTATAGAACATTCTTTCCAGAAAGATCTATGGGATAACACTAATCTAGAGGACCTTTCAGAGGCATGGTCAAGTGGGAACTATCACTATCTTTAAGATTATTACTGTTCAGAATGTTAGCATTTTACATATCAAGAAAATTTTTATACCTCCACTGTTAGGACAGGACCAACCCTTTCTCCATAAATTATTTCTAATATGTACAATCAGTTAATCCTCGTTATTTGAAGAAATCAGTTCCAGGAACTTGCTCACATGGACACCAAAATCCACAGATGCTGAAGTCCCTTATAAAATGATATATGTATTTGTACACTGTTGCATTTAAAAGGATATGTAAATTGTCTGTAATTGTTAATACAAGGTAAATGCTATGTAACCAGTTGTTATACTACAAAGGCTAGGGAGTGAAATTTTTAAAAAGCTACATTACATGTATAATTGGGTTTTGTTGTTGTTGCTGTTGTTTATTTTGAGATTACAACTTAATTGTAACATTTCTCCATTTGCTTTCCTCCTTCCAAATATCCCTCTCTACTTTCCTTCAAAATCATGGCCTCTCTTTCCACAGCCCTGAAAACATATATACAGGTAACATTATATGGGCCCAAACCATTATATTTATGTTATATATATATATATGCATGAATACATATATGCATGTACAGTTTTTAACAACTACATTTGATTTGCAGTTAATTGGATCCATAGACATGGAGAACACACTTGTAATATTTGACATTAGAGAAAGCAATAGCTGATACTTTGGGAGGGAACGTGAAAATTTTATATGTATGGGTATTCATATACCCATTGCAATACCCATATTGCAGGAGACACCTGCATGTGGATCTTCTGAAACTAGAGTGACAGTTGATTGTGAGCCACCATCTTGAGTACTGGGTCTTCGGCATAAGCAGCAAGTGCTCTTAACTGCTGATTCATCTCCCCAGGCCCCTGCTCTGCTTTAGACATTCTAACTTGGAGTTAAGCTTATTTTGCTTGTTTTTGTTGTTCCAGGGAGAAAAGCTATACATTAACTCCACTTTTAGGAACTTGCTTATCTAACACTTGAAAACTACAAAATAAGAGACTTATAGAAATTCCATCACAGTATGGTAGTCATGGAAGAACTCTGCACAAAAGTGTTTATGAATGCAACTGTTTCTATTAAGGAAAAACATTCAAAGCAAATGGCACCCTTCCTAAAGGAATGTGAAAGCACCATGCTGAAAAAGAGAACACAGTCCACATTGTGTCCACATTAGTTATTCTAAAGGGAATGGCGAGAGGGAAATGCAGGTAGGGAGAACTCAAATGTCCTTAAACAGAAGACTCAATAAGCAAAGTGTGAAATAGTTTTCAACCTTAAAAGGAAGGAAATCATGGCATATACTGTGCCATGGGTGAGCTGATGCTGCAGGATAGTAACTAAAATGAGTCAGTGACAAGACAAATACTCTAAGATTTCCCAAGGAAATTATAGTAGTCAAAGTTACAGAGAGAAAAGGAGAATGGTTGGTGGTTGCCAGAAGCTGGATAGAAAGGCAAAAGGGAAGTTGTTGCTATATGAGTTTAGAGAGTTTCCATTGTAAACAATGAAAAAGTTCAAGAAATTGGTTGCTGAACAAGGCAATACTTAACACTACTGAACCATATGTTCAGAAATTAAGATGCTACATTGTATGCTATTTTCCCACAATAAAACAATAAGGAGGTACAGTTTCTTTTCTATTGCTATAATAAACAAATGACCAGGGCAACTTATAGAAGGAAGAGTTTATTAGGGCTTAAGGTTCCAGAGTGATAAGATCCCATCACCATTATAACTTCCCCAAAAGGCAACAAATATCAGGTATGGTGGCTAGAGCAAACTGAAAGCTCCCATTTTAAACCACAAGCTCAGAGAATGAACTAAAAATGACATGAGGCTTTTAGACTTTGACATCCCACCTCCAGTGATGTACGTCCTCAAACAAGGCCACATCTCTTAAGCTTTTCCAAACAGCACCACCAAGTGGAGAATACATATTCAAGTGTCTGAAACTATAGGGGACATCTTATTCAAACCACCAGAGAAAGTAAACACATGCTTCTCTTCGAAGCCTAAGTATGTTAGATCTAACTACTATTGCATTCCTCCATCATCTGCTAATGCCACAGTCTTTCTATGGTAACAAAGCTCTGAAATTGATAAGATTTAAATATCATAGTAACATAATGATTAAACCAAATGTCCAATTACCTGGGTCAGTGGCAGAAATAATTGCTCCGAAAAAGAGACAATCAGTATAGTAAAATTTATCAGAGAGCTGGCCCACAATCTTCATTAGTTTCACCACTCCATACATAAGATTTCTGTAAGGTGGTAGAGAAACAGTGTCAGGGAAAAAATCTTGGACACATATAAACAAACAGAGTAGTAGAATACTATTAGAACGTTTTAGTTTAAGGGAGATTCAGTAAAGCAATAAGCAACTTTTATGGTTAAACACTTACTAGGAACCTAGGCAAATAGGACTTTGGCAACAAGGACTGGTTTGTAGTTTATTATTATGTTACAGAAGCATCTGAATATTTCTTTTGCTATTGTTGACTTTTGTGTGTGCATGGAGGTGGGGTACTGAGACAGAGTCTCATGTAGACCAATCAGGGATTGACTCACCAAGTAGCAGAGGATGACCCTCAACTTCTGATCCACTTAAGAATGTCCCTGAACTCCTGATTCTCTTGCCTGTGCCTCCCAAGTGCTGGAATTACAGGTATAAATCACTACCACCCAAGGCTTTGTGCATGTTAGGTAAACTGCACCAACTGACTTACATTCCCAATCCCTGAATATTTCTTAAAATGTTTCTTAAAAGTTGTTCTTATTATCAACTATAGCAACTGCGAAGTATGGTCTCTGACGAATCATAAAGTTAAAGATGTTAAGCAACTGGGTGATAGAGGAAAATGGAACATAGAGCCTGGAATAATGTATAATAAATCACATAAATGTAAGATTATAAGAAAATGTATCTCAAGTCATAGAAATTAAGGGGTCAAGTGAAGCTGGAGAGAATGATATTACTGATATCTCCATCAAAAAGCAGTGCAAAGAAGGTAGAGATAGAACCCTCTTGAAATGTCCTAGTAGATCACCAGTGTCCCCATTGATATACCTGGACTTTTGCTCTGTTTGGGTGAGGCAGGATAACTGTAGCTCTCCTTATATTGGGCAGAATGTGACAAGGTCTAATAGAGACCACCATGGTCAATACTTTAGCTTGGCTGAAGCAAACTTCCTATGTGGCAGATAATAACTGGAAACAGCAATAAGTAATGAAAAATAGCCTGCCATGTATTATATAAATGTGTGTATGTATCTGTATGCATGATGCATGTATGAACCAGTAATAACAGAAGCTTTAAGGGTTAAAAGAATAAAAAATAACATAGAATTAACTCACTGTGTACTATAGTCAACCATTCAATGGGATTTGTGAAGGTAAGAACAATGTCACGGTCTACCCTAATGTCTTTACTGACTAGAATAGTGGAATGGCTAAGCTAGGGGTGGAAAAAATGTTTGCAGTTACTAGTTATTGAGAAGAACTAGCTAGAACTTAATGCTTGCCTAGTTATGAGTCAGCTCCAATCAGCTCAATTTCAGTCTATGTCAGCTCTGTAGAACAGATCTGACTTGTTCTTTGCTGCTTATCAAAGGCTTCTTGTATGTTCATACATTTCAAATATTTCCTGAAAGTAGACTTCCTTCTCCATTTCTTTTTACTAAAATCCTTGATCTAAGAGGTAGATTTCCCTCTGGCAGCCTCATACTAATCTTGCCTCCCATCATCATTAATACATACTGGGGAGCCTGGTGTTGTCAGTGATCTGTCACCTCATTAAAGACAAACTCCAAGACCCTCCTTTTAAAGAATAGAATAGAAGATCCTTGCCTTTATCTCCAGCTTTCCAACTAATTTTTCAAAGTTCTTCCTACATTCAGATTTGCTAGTGCATTTTAAAGCCTAATATCACCTTTCTGCTGCAAGATCCCATCTAAACTCCTACATGGCATTTAGTCATCAAACCTCCTGGTCTCCTTTTGGTTGTGAACGCTTCTCAGCCACTGCTTGTTTCTGATGACCTTGGTAATTTTGAGCAATGCTGGTCACAAAGTTTGCAGAGTACTTTTTGTATGACTTTGTCTCCAGACAGAGGTTATGATATATTTGGGGTAGATGACCAGGGAGGCAAAGTGCCCTTCTCATCATAAATCTCAAGAATATGTAATAGCGACATGACTTGTAATGTCTTCCATGTTCTCACCTTTTAAGCTACTCTCTTCTTTCCATACTTTCTGTACCATATTCATTACAAGAAGCTACATCATACAGCCTGCACTCGAATCTAGGCTGGAATGAAGATCTGGAGTCAGTAGGACTAAGCTCGACCTCTTTGAAAGGGATATATCCATAACACTTATCTATAATTTGGCATATGAAAAGTGCCTTTTCTCATTTGTGTCTTCATCAAATCATACATTTTTCTCTATCTATAGACTCGGAAGATTTATTTTATACTCCATATGATAATATAATCTAAAGCTATTCATTTTGTTGTGTTTCAGCCACTGATGGGCTCTGGGTATAGTGAGAATTTCCAGGTTGGCTTTTGGGTTCCTGTGGCATGCCTTGTAGCTTTCTTGATGTCTTTTGAGCATTTGCTTACTCTTTGGTATTAAAAGATGCTCAATCTTCATGGAAAGTTCCTGTTCCAGTCCTAGAATAAGACACACCTGGTTCTTTTTATCAGGGAATGCTATAAGAAATTATGATCTAGTCATTTTAGTTCATTTTAATTATTAATTTAAATCTAATGCCCACACGTAGCTAACAACTACCATACTGGACAGGATAATTCTCTATCCAAACTGCCATCCTCACACAACATTAAGATACTGTTTTGTACACAATACTGATGAATCTCATTCCTTTGGGCAGTTTGTTAGACTAGTTACACAACGAAGAATTACTTACCCAATAATGAAGCATGAAACAGCAGTCCCCAAGAAGGCATAGGCCAGAATCGACCCAAGATTTCTGAAAAAGTGTCTCTGAATGAAACAAAAAAAAAATGATTATAGTAATTCTTGACAGCAAGCCAAAAAAAATAATCAAACAAACAAACAAAAACCTCACATTAAAAGCCTCTAAAACCTGGTATTCTATACTGTTTGTATACCTAGTAAGTTCAGCTAAAACAACTCTGGCTAATATCAAGCTGTATTAAGTGTATGTATGTACACACATATATATAAGTAGACCAACTATTTTTTTGAGACTGGACAAAGACCAGCTTATTCCATGATCCTGCTAGTTCTAGTGGGATCTTAGAAGATCATTAAAGATGTAAGTCTGAAAAAAATAAATGGGAAAGTATCTTCTGAGAAGAATTCTACTTAATTTGACAGTGGAAAACAGACTCCTAAATATATACTTATGGAACATAAGGTATCTCATTATATCTCCTTATATCATCTATTGTATTCTTTGGAGCCTGAAAAGATGGACTATAGACACTGGAATGAAAAAGCAAGGATGATAGTGAGTTCAATTCAAGATGGTCATGTTTGTATAGTGAAAAACCTAGACCCATCTCTAGATGTAGAGATCATTCAGAGGGAGAGTGTAATATCCCTTTGAGGAGCTGCATATTCAAAAGTTACCTTCAAAATGAACACAACAAATACATGCACACATACATTCACATCTTATAAGTGATCAGGTCCATGGGGTCTTCTGATGGAGGAAGACCTAGGGTCTATAACCTGCTTTTAAGATCTTTCAACAACACGCAAACACCCTAATTAAACAAGAACCATCAAAACCTTAGCCATCATTTTTAAACACAGAAAAGACCCAGTATGCCAGCTGAGCAACATCAGGGAAAGCCGGCACAGCCAGCATCAGGCTATATGAGCAAAGGGCTGCACTTGTCCTTTGCCCTGTATCTCAGACAGTCCAAGACCCTGTTATCTTTCCACAATGTTTGTTCCTCTGAGACTCACATGCCAAAAGAAGTCAAAAGAACATTTACTGCTCAGAAAAAATCTTTCAAGTGCATGTCATGCCAACAGTCACCAAATGAAGGTGTTGCCTGAACAGATAATGAACATATTACACTTGATTCTGTCTTGAGTCTTTCTTAATGCTATTATATTTATATAGCAAGATTTAGGGGATGTCAGATTTCAAAAATATTAACAACTGCAATTCCAATAAAACCTCCACTAAAGAAGCTGATAAAATGGCTCAGTAGGTTCTGGCACTTGCCACCAATCCTGATGATCTGAGTTCTATCTCTGAGACCTGCACTGCAGAGAGAACTGGCACCACCCCACCCCGCTCAAGTTGTCTTCTGACTACTTCTTGCACAACGTGGCATGCACACATTCACATACATGGGTACCCAAAATAAATAAAGGTATAATGAGTTTTTAAAGTTCCATTAAGAGCTTATATGAGGGAACACTAGAACCAATGGCATTCAGGTGACATATCCAGATAGAAATTGCGATCTCAGGTGCACTTGTGCTGCGACTTGGTGTCAGAACATGGTTCAAGAATGGAGCTGTGTTAAAAGAATTCTGAGAGCTTCTAAGAAAACTCCAAGAAAACAGGACAAGAGTCTTGTGATCTCTGTTCCTTCTAAACATTGGTTTGTTTTTGAAATGTGCTTTTTTTATTTGTGTGGTAAATACGGTTTACTTCAGATTAACCATTATCTTACTTTGGTATTCCAAAAGTGTTTCCAATCACAGCCTGTCCTTGAGTTTGTATATACCTTGAAGTCATGTGAACTTTGATCATGTGACATTGCTTAACAGTAACAGTAACAGGGTTACTATTGCTGTGATGAAACACCATGCCGAGGCAACTTGGGGAGGAAAGGATTTGTTTTGCTCACAGCTCCATATAACAGTTCATCATCAAAAGCAGTGAGGGCAGAAACTCAAGCAGGGCAAGAACTTGGAGGCAGGAGCTGTTGCAGAGGCCATGGAGGGGTGCTGCTTACTGATTTGCTCCTCAAGTCTTGCTCAGTCTGCTTTCTTATAGCACCCAGGACCACCAGCCCTAGGATGTTATCACTCACAATTAAGTGATTCCTTGAATCACTCACTAATTAAGAAAATTATTTCCAGCTGGATTTTATGGAGATATTTTCTTAATTGTGGTTCCCTCCTTTCAGATAACTTTCAGATAACTAACTTGTGTTAAGTCGACATAAAAGTAGCCACCACATTAACCCCCAGAATAGAAATTGTCTGATAACTTTATTTAAAGTTGGCTAGTGCATGAGACGTTAGTCTCCCTCTTTTCTCGTGGATTCAAAGCACCAACAATGGTGACACTCGAATTTCTTTTGGCCAATTATTCTCAGGATTAATAGAAACACAGATTAGATAAATTCACATTTATGATATTAGCTAACCAAAAATGTAAATCTACAAGAATGCATTCATAATATGTTCCAGAATCAATCTCTACCACATACAAATTGTTCATTTTTTATTCAAAACTGCTGAACTAAATTTTTATTTTGAAAAGATATGCTTGCATATTATATCAGCACTTAAATGCACATTTCATAATACACAAAGTACTTTCATATGTACTAGCTCATCCAATTCTCACAGTACCCCAGTGGGGATTCATTCAAACTTGTTTGCTAGCTTGCTTGCTTGCTTGTTTGTTTGTTTTAGCCACTGGAGATTGACTTAGGATCTTATGCATATTAGAGAAGTGCTTCAGCAATGAGGTAGATTTATCAGCTGTTGTTTACACAGGGGGATTCACCCACTAGCCAGGCTGGCTTTGAACTAGTGGAAGTTATTTCCTTATCTCCCCAGTGCTGAGATTAGAGGCATGAGCTGCCATATCCAGCTCTTGAATCATCTTACATGAGAAAACTTTAAGGCTCTATGGCATGCTTTCTAGTTGCCTAAAGTCATACATCTAACAAACTATAACCAGGACCTGGAGCGCCTGTCTCTGGACTCCAGTGTGTGGCTTTCTCAATCTCCACCACTCTGTGTTTTCAGGATAATGGGCAGGGGTTAACTGAATTAAAGACTAGCCCTTTCTTCCTATTTTTATGTGTCTACAATATAGTCATGATTTGTCCCTACTCCTCTTTCTTAGCCACAGAATGACAAGCAAAGATAGAAAAAGAGATAGTGGCTTATCCAAATAAAGCCTTCAAGAATCTAAACCCAGCACAGACCAGAGCAAGGTTCACTTTGGTGAAATCCACTGGAGGTTCCGGTTAGTAGTGTGCCATTCTCTGCCTATATTCCTACTGCTGTGGAAGCAATATTCTCTCCCATTCCCATCATCTGTGGTGTGTGTGCACACATGTGCATATGTGTCTGAGAAAGAGTCAGTCACAAAAAAGTTGCCTAGATGATTTTTCCAATACTAGTGCCCTATAAAGAAACCACAAGCAATGGCACAAAATCAAAGGCAAAATCCACTAGTTACTTTTTCTTTTTTTTTTTTTTCTTTATTTTTGATACTTTATTTACATTTCCGATGATTCCCCTTTTCTTTGGAAACCCCGTGTCCCCTCCTCCTCCCCGCCTCTGTGAGGGAATTCCTCCTCCCACCTACCCACCCACCCATTCCCATATTCCCACCTTGACATTCCCTTTTACTGGGGCCACTAGCACCCTCAGGCCCAAAGTCCTCTCCTTTCTCCCTGGTGGCCATCAAGGTGATTCTTCTGCCTCATATGTAGTCCAAATCATGGCTCCACAGATGTGTATTCTTTGGTTAGTGGTCTGAACTAGAGGACGACCAGGGGGAGGGTCAGGCCCATTGACGCTCTTGCTCCCTCCATGGGGCTGTCAATTCCCTCTGCTCCTTCAGACTTTTCTCCAACCCCTCCATCTGGTACCTCACTCTCAGTCCAGCGGTTACTGTTAAGTGAAACTTGGACATGCTGAACTTGTGGGCTAATATCCGCTTATCAGTGAGTACATGCCATGTTCGTTCTTTTGTGACTGAGTTACCTCGCTCAGGATGATATTTTCAAGTTCCATCCATTTGCCTGCAAATTTC
>JAPYYD010003778.1:0-13770 GCA_028551405.1 Uromys caudimaculatus | reverse complement strand
AGAGCTAAACAGAGAATTCTCAACTGAGGAAATTCGCTGGGCTGAGAAGCACCTAAAGAAATGCTCAACATCCTTAGTCATCAGGGAAATGCACATCAAAACAAGTGTGAGATTCCACCTCACACCAGTCAGAATGGCTAAGATCAAAAACTCAGGTGAGAGCAGATGCTGGCAAGGATGTGGAGAAAGAGGAACACTCCTCCACTGTTGGTGGAATTGCAAGCTGGTACAACCACTCTGGAAATCAGTTTGGTGAACCCTCAGAAAAATAGACATAATACTACCTGAGGACCCAGCTATTCCTCTCCTGGGCATATACCCAGAAGATGCTCCAACATGTAATAAAGACACATGCTCCACTATGTTCATAGCAGCCATATTTTTAATAGCCAGAAGCTGGAAACAACCCAGATGTCCCTCATCAGAGGAATGGATACAGAAAATGTGGTACATCTACACAATGGAGTACTACTCAGCTATTGAAAACAATGACTTATTGAAATTTGCAGGCAAATGGATGGAACTTGAAAATATCATCCTGAGTGAGGTAATTCAGTCACAAAAGAATGAACATGGTATGTACTCACTGGTAAGTGGATATTAGACCAAAAGTTCAGAATGCCCAAGTTTCACTTTACCATAACTGCTGGACTGAGAGTGAGGTCCCAAATGGAGGATTTGGAGAAAGGATTGAAGGAGCTGAGGCAATTTGCAGCCCCATGGAGGGAGCAACAGTGTCAACGGGCCTGACACCCCCCCCCCCGTTGTCCTGGAGTTTGGACCACCAACCAAAGAATACAAATTGAGGGACCCATGGTTCAGACCACATATGTGGCAGAGGATGGCCTCATCAGCCATCATGGAGAGGAGAGGCCCTTGGGCCTGAGGGTGCTAGAGGCCCCAGTAAAGGGGAATGCCAAGGTGAGAATAAGGGAATGGGTGGGCGGGTGGGTGGGAGGTGGAATTCCCTCATAGAGACGGGAAGGGTAGGGGATAGGGGGTTTCCAAAGAGGAGACCTAGAAAAGGGGAAACATTGGAAATGTAAATAAAGTATGAAAAATAAACTAATTAATTAATTTTTAAAAAAAAAAGAAAAGGCAAGGTATCAAACAAACAATGCCCTAGTTTATCTCAATGTCTTAGCAAAGCAAGAATGAGCCAATATTACATAATGGAAAATAAGATTAGAGTACAAACTAAAGAAAAGGAGGCTAAAATAATATCAATCAATGAGGTAAAGAGTTTGTTTTGTGAATAAATAAACATCCTGAACAATCCTTCAGCCCAACAGCCCAATTAAAGATGAAAGAGATGGTGTTGATATCCATGGGCCATGCTATGCCATTTTGATATGTATAGCCAGGCTGCCACTTGAGGCCGTGTTGATGTCTGTGATATGTGCAGCCAACAAAGTCCATGTTGGTGTCTATGACTCAGATACAGATTGGAGGTTGGGGGGGGGGGGGGTGATGTTCATGGCCCATGTTACCAACAAAGGCCTTACAGATGCAGAATTCTCTGCTACTGACTGTAATGTGCAAGGAAGCTGCATTTACAGGGGTACCAATGTCTACAGACTCACAGTTGAGAATGAGAGACATGGCAGGCTTCTGAGACAACCTCTCCCTTCCCCCCAAAAGAAACATTCTAGATAGGAAGCCATTGGAGAACCATTTAAAATTGTGATAGGAATGCTGAATTGTAGCTCTTCACATCTGATGGCCTGTGATTGGGGGTGGGGTAGAAAAAGACTCAATTTTCTTTAAGGGATTGGCTACTAGGAGTTTGACCATACTCCAGAAGTATATGGGCAACACAAATTGGAGTTGATTTTTTTTTTCTTTTCTTTCTTTTTTCTTCTTCTTCTTTTGTGCTGGGGGCAGTCAGAGGGTGGGAATGTATCTGAGAGGACTTGGATCAGGATATATGATGTGGAATTTCCAAATAAAATATGAAAATATGAAAACCTATATTTGAAGAATCTAGAAAGTCTAGATAGACTAGACTCATGTCTAAACACGTATAGCCTGCCAAAATAGAGTAAAAAATATATAAACATTTAATATGTCTATAATGAGCAATGAAATTAAAGCACTAAAGAAACATCTAGAAGATAAGCTTAAGATATGATGACTTCACTATTGAATGCTCTCAGAGCAGAAAGTACGAACCTGTGACTGTTCCTCAGTATTCTATAAGCAGCTCTTCTCATTGTGAAAGTAACGGTCCAAACGTATTCAGTCAAGCCAGTAGCACCCTGTTGTAAAACACCATAGGAAGATAAAGGGGGTAAGCTATAGAATTTCCTTGAATGTAGATACGAATGGCTGCAGTAAAATACTTGCAAACTGAATTCGGTAAGACATTTTTAAAAAATCACACAAATAACCAACTTCATTTCATTCCAGAGAGGCTAGGACAGCTCAGCATGAGCAAATTAACTGACAGATATCACATGACTATCTCAATAGATGCCGACAGTGCCTATGATAAAATTCAGAATCTAAGTTTTGTAAGAAATTTTATATGTTTAACATTTCAAAATATTTTCCTGGAACAAAAAAAAAAAAAAAAAGGGAAGAAGAAAGTATTTGTTTTGTATGTCGTGTATCATGCTAAATCCTGCTGTATGTATTTTATTTCTTTTTTCAATAAAAATTCACGAGGCACATGCCCTCTATATTAGTTACATTCCTGTTGCTGTGATAAACACCAAGACCTAAAGCAACCTAAAAAAGAAGGATTTCTTTGGCTTGGGGCATGGAATGTAGGGCTTGGTGGCAGGAGCAGGAAACTGGCAGGTTCTCATCTAGACAAAAAAGAGCAGAGAGGAAGAACGGGAAGTAGGGTGAGGCTGTAAACCCTCAAAACCTGCGCTCAGTGACACACTTCCTCCAGCAAGGCTCTTCCTTTCAAGGTTCCATAACCCCCAAACAGTGCCACCAACTGGATCCAAGTGCTCACTTACCTGAAGCTATTAAGGACATTGCTCATCCAAACCACAACTGTAACTTACTGTGAAGGAAACATAGGCTGTTGGAGACTGAACAACAACACCAACTGTTAGCCCTTATCAAGTGCTTCCTGTTTCCGGGTGAAGCTCTGTAACGAAAGGCCAGTGCAACTCTGACTGCCCAGTCCTCACACGTGGCCGGAAACAGCAGTTGCCAGCACACAATGTCTGCCCATATTTCCAGATGAGATCAGTGAGCCCTATAGATAAGGACCTCCAAGCTTGACAGCCAAGAGTAGCGAAACAGACTTTAAAAACTAGGCCGTTCGGCCCCCAGAAACTACCGACCACTCCAAATAAAACATCTACTTAGAGAGAGACTTTTAACTTAAATCTTTTATATTCCAGTGCTTATTTTCTTAATTACAGGGTTTTAATCCCTTTTCCAATTACCTTACAACAGGTTATTAAGCCTCAGCTGGGGCTCCTTAAGAGATGCAGGGTGGAGACTGCTTCTGGAGAAAAGGTGTTCTATTTTTGGATAACAGTATTAGAAAATTTCTTTACACTGAGCTAAATTTTGCCTTCTGGTTTTCGGTGTGAAGGGAACAGAATGATTGGGATGAGAAGCTAGGCAAAAGTCAGAGGCTAGGGTACTCAGAGCGGGGGTCACACCTCCTCTGTGGCTGCAGTGAGTCAAACAGCTGGTGAGGGTCCACCTCACCATTCCTTCTTCTGTATAATGGATGTCCAAAGCCTCCCCTCCCCCAGCTCTGTATGTGATGATCACGGAGTGGTGCTGTTGGAAAATAGACCCTTTAAGAAATAGGTCCTACTGAGAGGTCTTCTGTCACTGAGGGTATGCCTTCAAGGGAAGGGGGAAGGAGGAGTATTTGTCTGGTCGATTTGGTGCTTTGATTTGTTTTGTTTTGTTTTGTTTTGAGACAGGGTTTATCAGTGTTCCCCTGGCAGCTAAACCAGGCTGGCCTCAAACTCAGAGATCTGCCTGGCTCTGCCTCCTGAGTGCTGGGATTAAAGGTATACTCCACCACTGTCTGTCTGTCTGATCCTGGATTCTTTATTGTCCTTTTTTTTTTTTTTTTTAGGTGAACAATTTTTTCCAAGTATGTATCCTCACTAGCTTATGTGGCTTTAGCATGTGCCCAAAGCAACAAGATCACTCGATCATGAGCCATCATAAACCTCTTCTCTTTGTAATTTGATTATTTCAATCATTTTGTGACAGTAATGGCAGCCAATTGCCTGTCACGGTACTCCATGTTGCACCTGAATGCCAGGTGCCCTACCCTATCCTGAACACCGTCATTCCAGTGAAAGGACATTTTTCTTGTGTGACTCTGATGTTTTGTGTGTAACCTGCCTTTTCAGACTTCCACACTCATCACTGCTATCTTTACTCAAGCCACGGACAATCTCTCAGGAAACATCTCACTGGTTGGTGCCTGAAAAAAAAAAAAAACAGACTCAAAATTGTCACTTCTCCTCAGGCTGCAGTAGACCTGTCCAGTGGTCTACTGCCTCGCCTTTTTCTCCTCAGATGTGATGTTGTGAGCTTCAGCTTTGAGGATCAGTAGAAATCATGGACCTCTGTAGCCAGAGAGGATGTTTAATAGTATTACACAGGAAATAAAATGGTATTTATGTTTCTATTTAATAGAGAATCAATATTTAGCTATAACCTAATTGGAAAGTCTCTCCTTGCATGCCAAGCAGGAGCGAGGCATGGCTTTTGAAAGCCTCCCCAGTGCCTCAGTGCTGAGGAGAACCAGAGTCAACTGATGCAACAAGATATAAGCACAGGAGGTTCAGACAGAACTCGGGCATGCGGAAAAAACCTCAAGCTGCTCTGTTTGTTAGTACCCACCACAAGCAGGCCAGCCTTTTCCAGCCTTCAATAGAGGATGAGCCTTTGCTTTAAAATGCCTGGTATTTTATTACATAAAAACTAAGCTTTGGCAACTATGGCTAGGAAGTAAAAACATTCCACCACAACAATAAAGGTCAAGGTACCAGAACGCAATCTTTCCAGCCACACTCAGGGCTCAATATGTATCCACAGAGAAAATAAACAGGTTCTGTTCCAAGGAAGGAGCAAGGAATCCTGAGCTAACAAAAATAAATCCGTTCCCATCCTCATTCCCAAATGGTCAAGGACTTCTCCAGACATTAGGGAAGAGAATGAAATCTAACAGACTATGCCAGTAAAAGTGCTTAGTTTGCTATATGTCATTTTCTGATGTCTTCACATTACCCTAATAAATAACTATAACTTCCATCTTGAAACAATTTGTCTTTTTCTCATAAAGTACTCTGATGTAGAAGACTAGTAATACGTAGGCTGGAGAGATGACTCGGTGGTTATAAGAATCCATCTCTTGCAGAGGATCTGAATTCCATTCTCGGCACCCACGTGGAGAAGCTCACAGTCACCTGTATCTTCAGCTCCCTGAGGAACCAATGCCTCTGGTCTCAATACTTTGCCTGCACATAGCCACACACAGACACACAGAGACAGACATATCATTAAAAACAATAGAATAAATCTTTTTTCTATTATTATTATTTCAATAATAAATATTCTTATATTGAGACATAGAAATTTCCAAGCCAACCAAACTGATTATTTCAGATTCACATGTCCAACTCTGGGACTCAAAATGGGTAGCTCAAGTCAGCAGTGCTTTCTGAAGATTCATACATCCTCCCACCATAAGAGTTTGACAGCCGGGCCGTGGTGGCGCACGCCTTTAATCCCAGCACTTGGGAGGCAGAGACAGGCGGATTTCTGAGTTCGAGGCCAGCCTGGTCTACAGAGTGAGTTCCAGGACAGCCAGGGCTACACAGAGAAACCCTGTCTCGAAAAACCAAAAAAAAAAAAAAAAATAGAGTTTGACAGACATTCCCACTTACAGGATTGTGTACATGCAGAGTTCAGCCTGAATAAATGTTTGCTATGCTTCCTGAGATAAGTGATACTTTTGAACAAAGTCCATTCTACAGCCCTATTCCACCCCATGTCTTATTCTCCTAAGTCTCAAGAATTCTAGAAGAGACATGGTTAGTAGTCAGGACAATGATGCTTACAAGAAAGCCATGCCAAGATGGAGACAGAGAACGCAGTAATGCAGCCACGTAGCTACAGAACAAGGAACAAAGCCACCAGAAGCTGGAAGTAGAAAGGAAAAGTTCCCCCTGCCCCCAGCCTTCAGATGATTCATGTATCTGCTGACATCTTAACACCTTGTCCCCACAGGTCTTCAATGAATAAGTCCTTAAGCCACTATGTTTTGTGTCATTTGTTATCGTAATGCTAGTAAAGAAATTGAAAATATAACAAGAAAGTTTCCACTGTGGCTAGAAATGCCATCTTTCACAAATGCATTCCTTTGCTTCAAATGCACAATGATTTCAAATAAAACATGGCAGAGTCCTTTGAAAAGGAGTTGTATTATAGAAAATCAGTGTTTGACATGTACTGTGGAATTGGATGTCTTGAGGTCTTAGGTCTGCAAAAAAGCACTGAATACTAGGTAACACTAATCCTAAAAGCCTGAATGGAACCCCCTCTAAACACCAACTTGACTTGGGGGACAATGCCACTTGCCTAGTATTTTTCACAGAGTTCCGTATTAGGGAAGCCAGGCCCTACATAAGGGCCTTGCTGCCTCTAGAGTCATCTGTGGAGGTTGACCCATTCTCATCTCAGAGTATGTGCCCTTTGCAATGGAATGAGGTTACTACAGGGCCAATGAACAGAGGTAGCTCCATTCACTTTCAGACCATGATGCAGGTATCCGAACCCATAGTTCTTTATCCAAACATCTGTAAGACTCTTTTCAGAAGCTCCTGTTGGCTCTAGGTCCATGTCCTCTGCAGAGTGAAGAGCACTCTTGGTGTGCACATTCCTTCTGTTAGTGTTGATGAATGCACAAGGCACTCTGAATCACAGCTTGGGCCTGGAGATGAGGAAAGGAGTCTGGCTGGGTTCCAGAGTGTACCTATTGTAGCAGCACTTCAGCTTTGCAGAAAGACTTTGGCAGTTTGAACCTCAAACATGGCCTCCTGGCTCTTTACAGAAGCACAGCTCTCAAAGTAGGGTGATTGAGCATGTTCTCTTTTATTTTATTTATTTATTCACTTTACATCCCAATAACAGCCTCAGCTCCTCTCTCCTCCCAGTACCCCCTCACACGGATCCTCCGCCATCCCTCCCTTCCCTTCTCCTCTGAGAAAGTGAAGCCCATCCTGTGTTATACCCACTTATCCACCCCCACCATACCCCAACCCATGCTCATCAAGTCACTGCAAGACTTGGTGTATCCTTTCCCTCTGAGGCTAGACAAGGCTGCCCAGTGAGGGAAAGGGGGTCAGGTAACAGATTCGGGGACAACCCCCGCGCCAGTTGTTGGGGGACCCACATGAATATCAGAGCATATATTGTTAAGTAAGCTGATTCATGAGTCAAATATTTGGGAAAATGGAATGTAATCCTTTCATATACATTTCTTCCCTGGGCTAAGAGACCGCAGGCTGGTTCTGACTCAGATGCATGGTGGTTTTAGGACACTCTGTGAAGGTGGAATATTGAGCAAACAACCATTCGCCGAAGAGGACATAAGAACAGGACCCCAAAGGTTGGTCAACTCTCAGTTGTTTTTGTGAGTACAGAGTATCAATGGGAAGAGTTGAAGTTATGAATAAGGTTGGTAAGCTTAGTTTACCAACTGTACTGCCTAGTTTTGTGTGTCAACTTGACACAAGCTGGAGTTATAACAAAGAAATGAGCTTGAGTTGAGAAAATGCCTCTGTGAGATCCAGGTGTTAGGCATTTTCTCAATTAGTGATCAAGGGGGAGGGCCCCTTGTGGGTGGTGCCATCTGTGAGCTGGTAGTCTTGGGTTCTATAAGAAAGCAGGCTGAGCAAGCCAGGAGAAGCAAACAAGCCAGTAAGCAGCATTCCTCCATGGCCTCTGCATCAGTTCCTGCTTCCTGGTCTGCTTGAGTTCCAGTCCTGACTTCCTTTTGTGATGAACAGCAGCATGGAAGTATAAGCTCAATAAACCCTTTCCTCCCCAACTTGCATCTTGGTCATGATGTCTGTGCAGGAATAGAAACCCTGACCAAGACACCAACCTTTGGCTAGAGAGTATCAATCAGTAAAAAGTTATCAATTTGTCAACAGGAGTGCAATTGCCATTAGAATTCATTAGGCAAAAAAAAAAAAATTAAGTATTTTATGTTTAACAGATTATATTCTAACCTCAAAGAATTAGATGAAGAAAAAAAATTTTCACAGTAAGCTGAGATCTAGTTCAAAGGTCACTGACAGGTTTTTTGCTATTGCTCTGGGGTTTTTTGTTTGGTTGTTCTTTTTGTTTTTGTTTTTGTTTTTGTTTTGTTTTTGCTAAATGTAATGGATAGTTTTCACCTGAACTCAATAAAGCTACTCTTTGAAGAAAAAAAAAAGAACAGGACCCCAGCCTGGAAATGGGCACAAGGGTGAAAGAGACTTGGTACTATGGTTGATTTTAATGTCAACTTGCCACATATTAGGGTCATCTGAGTAGGGAACCTCATTAAAAGAATTGTCCTGATGCAAGAGAGGACAATTGTCCTAACTGCCTTGATTTATATTGATAGCAGCCAATATAAAAAAAGAATATTTCAGAAGGGGTAAGACGAGCACCACTGCTCAGCGGGACTTGCCCGGAATCCTTGGGACACAGGGACTGAGGACCAGCCGGGGGACGGAACCTTCCAGTTTCCATCTGTGGTGAGAGACCTCTGCCTGGGCCACCAGGGCTCCGTAGCCAAATAGTGCCAGAAGAGAGCTAGACTCCCAGGAGTGTGGGCAAGCCTGACTGCTCAGAGGGACCCACCTGGAATCCACAGGACACAGGGACTCAGGTGTGGTCTGGTTTCTTTCGGTGGCCAGGGAGCAGCAGATCCTGTGACACAGGGCTCCATACACAAATAGTGCCAGGAGAGAGCTGGTATCCCAGGAGTGCTGATACACCTTCAAGCACAGGCAGGACCACCACTTCTGTTCAAATTCACTGGATCAAGAGGGACCCTTGCAGACCCATTAGGACACAGGAACTAAGGGACAGCTGGGGACTAGATCCTTCTGGTTTCTGTCAGCACCCCAGAGCTGATCCTGTACCACAGCTCTCCAAACCCAAATTCCTCTCAGAGAGAACTGATCTTCAAGAGTATTGACACCGAGGCTTGCAGGAAGGACAAGCCACAGTCAGAGAGAGTAAGACCAGCTAACACCAGAGATAACCAGATGGCAAAAGGCAAGGGAAGAACATAAGGAACAGAAACCAAGGCTACCTGGCATCATCAGAACCCAGCTCTCCCACCACAGCAAGCCCTGGATACCCCAACACACCAGAAAAGCAAGACTCAGATTTAAAATCACATCTCATAATGATGATAGAAGATTTTAAGAAGTAAAATAAATAACTCCCTTAAAGAAATATAAGAGGCCGGGCAGTGGTGGCGCATGCCTTTAATCCCAGCACTCGGGAGGCAGAGGCAGGTGGATTTCTGAGTTCCAGGCCAGCCTGGTCTACAGAGTGAGTTCCAGGACAGCCAGGGCTACACAGAGAAACCCTGTCTCGAAAAACAAAACAAAACAAAACAAAACAAAACAAAAAAAAGAAAAGAAAAGAAAAAAGGAAAGAAAAAAGAAATACAAGAGAACACAGGTAAACAACTAGAAGCCCTTGAAGAGGAAACACAAAAATCCCTTAAAGAATTAGAGGAAAACACAATCAAACAGATGAAGGAAATGAACAAAACCATCCAGGAACTACAAATAGAAATAGAAACAATAAAAAAATCACAAAGGGAGACAACCCTGGAGTTAGAAAAATTAGGAAAGAGATCAGGAGTCATAGATGCAAGCATCACCAACAGAATACAAGAGAAGAGAGAATTTCAGGTGCGTAAGATACCATAGGAAACATTGAAACAACAGTCAAATAAAACACAAAATGCAAAAAGCTCCTAACCCAAAACATCATGGATATCCAGGATACAATGAGAAGACAGAAACTGAGGGTAATAAGTATAGAAGAGAGTGAAGATTCCCAACTTAAAGGACAAGTAAATATCTTCAACAAAATTATAGAGGAAAACTTCCCTAACCTAAAGAAAGAGATGGACATAAATATACAAGAAGCCTAAAGAACTCCAATATACCTTCTTCTAAGCACCTCAGGGTACCTTCTCCAAAATTTACCATATACTTGGTCACAAAACAAACCTCAACAGATATAAGAAGATTGAAATAACCCCATGCATCCTATCAGATCAATATGGATTAAGGCTGGTCTTCAATGGCAACAACAACAGAAAGTCCACATACATATGGAAGCTGAACAACACTCTACTCAATGATAACTTGGTCAAGAAAGAAAGAAAGAAAGAAAGAAAGAAAGAAAGAAAGAAAGAAAGAAAGAAAGAAAGAAAGAAAGAAAGAAAGAAAGAAAGAAAGAAATTAAAGATTTCCTAGAATTTAATGAAAATGAAAGTACAACATACCCAAACCTATGGGACACAATGAAAGCAGTGTTAAGAGGAAAATTCATAGCTCTGAATGCCTCCAAAAAGAAACTGGAGAGAGAATATACTAGCAGTTTAACAGCACACCTGAAAGCTATAGAACAAAAAGAAGCTAATCCACCCAAGAGGAGTAGAACGCAATAAATAATCAAACTCAGGGCTGAAATCAACCAAGTAGAAACTAAAAGAACTATACAAAGAATCAACAAAACCAGGAACTGGTTCTTTGAGAAAATCAACAAGATAGATTAAACTCTTAGCCAGACTAACCAGAGGGCACAGAGACAGAATCCAAATTAACAAAATTAGAAATGAAAAGGGAGATATAACAATAGATTCTGAGAATATTCAAAAAATCATCAGATCCTACTACAAAAGCCTATACTCAAAAAAATTGGAAAATCTGGATGAAATGGACAAGTCTCTAGACAGATACCAAATACCAAAGTTAAGTCAGGATCAGATAAACCATCTAAACAGTCCCTCAATATAATGCCTAAAGAAATAGAAGCAGTCATTAAAAGTTTCCCAACCAAAAAAAGCCCAGGACCAGATGGGTTCAGTGCAGAATTCTATCAGACCTTCAAAGAAGACCTAATGCCAATACTCTTCAATCTATTCTACAAAATATAAATAGAGGAAACATTACCCAATTCATTCTTTGAGGCCACAGTTACACTAATACCAAAACCTCACAAAGACCCAACAATAAAAGAAAACTTCAGACCAATTTCCCTTATGAATATTGATACAAAAGTACTCAATAAGCTCCATCTGTGGCTGGGGACCTCAGCTTGGGCCACAGGGCTCCATAGCCAATTAGTGTCGGGAGAAAGCTACCCTCCCAGGAGCTTGGAAAAGCCGGGAGTGGGGCCAAGGTAAGCACTACTGCTCACCAGGAACCGCCCCGAACCTGCGGGACACAGGGACTGAGGTAGGCGGGCATAGGAACACTCTGGTTCCCATCTGTGGCAGGAGACCTCTGCCTGGGCCACTAGGGTCCCACAGCCAAGCAGAGACTCGAGAAAATTACTCTCCCAGGCCCTCGGGACACAGACACCAAGGAGGAAAAGTAAGGGACAGGAACCTTCTGCTTTCTATCTGTGGCAGAAGACCTGTGCCTGTGCAACCAGGGTTATATAGACAAGCAGTGCTAGGAGAAAGTCACCCTCCCAGGAGGGTGGAAAAGCGGTGAGTGGGGATAAGAAAAGCAACACTGTTCACCGGGACCTGGAGACCTCAGCCTGGGCCACAGGGCTCCAGGAGAGAACTGGTATCCCAGGAGTGCTGACACACCTTCAAGCATAGGCAAAACCACCACTTCCATTCAAACTCACTGGATCAAGAGGGACCCTTGCAGAGCCCTCAGGACATAGGAACCAAGGGACAGCTGGGGACAAGATCCTTCTGGTTTCTGTCTGCACCCCAGATCTGACCCGGTGCCACAGCTCTCCAAACCCAAACATCTCTCAGAGAGA
Organism: Uromys caudimaculatus; assembly: GCA_028551405.1. Lineage (NCBI taxonomy): Eukaryota > Metazoa > Chordata > Mammalia > Rodentia > Muridae > Uromys > Uromys caudimaculatus. The sequence goes on along the minus strand of JAPYYD010003778.1, from coordinate 1,746 downwards.
GGTGGTCTTCAAGGAGTATTGATACAGAGGACTGCAGGAGGGACAAGTCATAGCCAGACAGAGTAAGATCAGCTAACATCAGAGTTAACAAGATGGCAAAAGGTTAGGCCAAGAACGTAAGGAACAGAAACCAAGGTTATTTGGCAACATCAGAACCCAGCTCTCCCACCACAGGAAGCCCTGGATTCCCCAAAACACCAGAAAAGCAAGACTCAGATTTAAAATCATTTCTCATGATGATGATAGAAGACTTTAAGAAAGAAATTAACACCCTTAAAGAAACACAAGAGAACAGAGTTAAAGAACTAGAAGCCCTTAAAGAGGAAACACAGAAATCCATTAAAGAATTACAGGAAAACACAATCAAACAGATAAAGGAAATGAACAAAACTATCCAGGAGCTAAAAATAGAAATAGAAACAATAAAGAAATCACAAAAAGAGACAACCCTGGAGTTAGAAAACCTAGGAAAGAGATCAGGAGTCATAGATGCAAGCATAACCAATAGAATACATAAGATAGAAGAGAGAATCTCAGGAGCAGAAGATACCATAGAAAACATCGACAAAACAGTAAAAGAACATACAAAATGCAAAAAGCTCCTAACTCAAAACATCCATGAAATCCAGGACACAATGAGAAGACAGAACCTAAGGATAATAGGTATAAAAGAGAGTGAAGATTCCCAACTTAAAAGACCAGTAAATACCTTCAACAAAATTATAGAGGAAAACTTCCCTAACCTAAAGAAAGAGATGAACATAAATATACAAGAAGCTTACAGAACTACAAACAGATTGGACCAGAAAAGAAATTCATCCCGTCACATTATAGTGAAAACACCAAATACACAAAACAAGGAAAGAATATTAAAAGCATTAAGGGAAAAAGGTCAACTAACATATAAAGGCAGACCTATCAGAATTACACCAGATTTCTCACCAGAGACTATGAAAGCTAGAAGATGCTGGGCAGAACTCATACAGACCCTAAGAGAACACAACTGCCAGCCCAGGCTTCTATACCCAGCAAACTCTCAATTAACATAGATGGTGAAACCAAAACATTCTATGGCAAAACCAAATTTATACAATATGTTTCCACAAACTCTTCCCTACAAAGGATAATAAGTGGTAAACATCAAACCAACGAGGGAAACCAGACATGAGAAAACACAAGAAAGTAATCTTTCCACAAACTGAAAAGAAGATAGCCACACAAACATAAAAGTACCATCGAAAATAACAGGAACCAACAATCACTATTCCTTAATATCTCTTAACATCAATGGACTCAATTCCCCAATAAAAAGACATAGACTGACAGACTGGATCCATAAAGAGGACCTAGCATTTTGCTGCATTCAGGAAACACACCTCTGCGATAAAGACAAACACTACCTCAGAGTAAAGGGCTGGAAAACAAGTTTCCAGGCAAATGGTCCCAAGAAACAGGCTGGAGTAGCCATTCTAATCTCGGATAAAATTGACTTTCACCCAAAAGTCATCAAAAAAGATAAGGAAGGACACTTCATACTCATCAAAGGAAAAATCTACCAAGAAGAACTCTCAATTCTAAACATCTATGCTCCAAATGCAAGAGCACCCACACTCATAAAAGAAACCTTACTAAAGCTCAAAGCACACATTGCACCTCACACAATAATAGTAGGAGACTTCAACACCCCACTATCATCAATGGACAGATCTTGGAATCACAAACTAAACAGAGACACAGTGAAACTAA
>JAPYYD010003777.1:0-13773 GCA_028551405.1 Uromys caudimaculatus | reverse complement strand
GGTGGAATTCCCTCCTAGAGGCGGGTTGGGGAGGGGATGGGGGGTATACAAAGAGGAGACTCAGAAAAGGGGAAACATTGGAAATGTATATAAAGTATCAAAAATAAAAAAGGAGGAAAAAAAAATAAAAATAAAAATCGAATTTGAATTTAAAAAAAAAAAAAAAAGATACTTTATTCACATTAATTATGTTGAGATATATTGAGACTAAAAATCTTGTTATTTTGATATTTGTATCTATGTGTATAGAACTTGATAGATATTTATGGACATAGACATCTCTAACTATCTCTATCTAGATCTCTATACATCATTATGTATATTTGCATATTGTTTATTTCTCTTATATCCATCATTATCATCTATCATCATCATCCTCTTTCTTGTCAGTGTGTGTATGTAAATAGATATCTTTATATGTGCAAATAACATAATTATTGATATTAGAAAAGGATGAAAAAAATTTAGCTGTTTCACTCAGAAGCAAATTATGCCTCCCCCCTTCTTAAATTTTTGTTGTTGTCTTTCAAGCCTAGATTTCAGATTTCACGGTCCCTTTAAAACATCCTGGGGTTGGAAGGTGGATGAGCTCGTAGCATCCAGCAATACAGAGTAGTGTTCCAGGGACACCCACTAAGTACTTGTTGACAATGACAATAGCTGTGATAAAATTCAGGTCAGTTAACTGGACTCGTGTGTATTTGCAGTGCTAGTGACAGTTGGAGAGTTTCTTTGAATAGAAGTTCTTTGTTTAAAGATAGTGGTGCTCAGAAAGAGCAGGCTTCCCAGTTTCTACCAGCCTGGAGCAGAGTCCTAGAACAAGACCCATCATTGGTGAAGGCAGGTCAGAAGATGCATCTGTGGCGGTTATGGGCTCTCAGAGAATGCTTTCTTCTCTGAATTTTGCTTTCCTTGCATGTTAATTAGGTAGCTGTTGAGCTATTCTGTTTGTCTCTGTGTGATTGATCATACCAGAGAAATTGTAGGGACAGGCCCAGAGTCTGTTGTTTCAGAGATGGGAGGGCATTCTACTTCAGAGAAGGATTTCAGTCCATTCTGGAAGAGCACTAAACAGTTGCAGAATGGAGGGAGGGGAGTTTTTGAGTAAGAACACATGGAGAGGCCTTCCCTCTCCGTCTCAGCCAAGTATACCACCCTGAGATGGAAGTGGTTTAGGATGCACTGGGTGGGGAGTTTGTAGAAACACAAACTTCACACATTTTAAAATCTCTACCTAGTCAGAGAGATGGCCCACACTGGTTTCCATTCTCACCCTCAGCCCTCTCCCACCCTTGCCACTTCCCCATCCCTGTCACCCTCCCTACCCCCTCTTCCACTTAGCTCCCTCTCTCCATCTATCTCCGATGATGACTATTTTGTTTTTGACTGATACTCGTGTCCCCTACCTTGGGCTCTCCTTATTACTTAGTTTCTTTGGGTCCGTGGATTGTTATGGGTATCCTGTAATTTATGCTAATGTCCACTTATAAGTGAGTATACACCATGAATGTCCTTTTGGGTGTGGGTTACCTTACTCAAGATGATATTTTCTACTTCCATCCATTTACCTGCAAATTTTGTGATATTCTTGTTTTTAATAGCTGAATAGCATTCCATTGTGTAGATGTAGCACTTTTCCTTTATCTATTCTTCAGTTGAGGGACATCTAGGTAGATGGGGGAGGCTCTGGGGAGTTTATGAGGATTACCCAGCTGAGATTCCTATCAGCAGGGGATATGGAGACTAAATTGGCCACCTCCTGTGGCCAGGTGGGACTTCCAGTAGAGGGAGGGGAACATCAAGCCACCTACAAAACATTCAACCCAAAATTTGTCCTGTTTACAAGATGGAGCAGAGACTGAGGGAACGGCCAACCAATGACTGACCCAACTTGAGACCCATCCCATGGGAGAGAGCCAACCCCTGACACTATTAATGATATTCTGCTATGCTCACAGACAAGCCTAGCATAACTGTCTCATAAGAGGGATCATTCAGCAGCAGATGGAAGCAGATACGTAGATCCACAGTCAGACATCGAGCAGAGCTAGGGAACTCTTGTCAAAGAGTGGAGGATAGAGTTGAGCAAGCCAGAGGGATTGAGTATACCACAAGAAGACCGGCAGAGTCTACTGAACTGGTACCGTGGGAACTCATAGAGACTGAACCACCAACCAAAGAGCATGCAGGGGCTGGACCTAGGCCCACTACACATTTATAGCAGATGTGCAGCTTGGTCTTCATGTGGGTCTCCTAACAATTGGAGCTGGGGCTGTCTCTGACCCTGTTGCCTGCCCACTGGATCCCCTTCCCCTAGCTGGACTGCTTTTTTGGGCCTCAGTGGGAGAGGATGTGGTTAGTCTTACTGGGATTGGATATCCCAGGGCAGGGTGGTACCCACGGTGGGGGCTCCTCCTTCTCTGAGGAGAAGTAGAGGCAGTAACGAGGGGAGGAATTTGTAAGATTGAGACTGGGAGGAGAGGAGGGAAAAATGCTGCAATCTGATGTAAAGTGAATAAATAAATAATTTAATGAAAAAAATCTCCTCAGAGACTATGTGGCATAACTCAGACCCACTCTTCAGGTGCATATCTTTGAAATATTTTTCCTTTTGTTTTCAAAGTTTTATTGTTTTCTGTATTTAGCTGTAACAACAAGTTCTAAGGCTTATTAATATTAATGCCAAATACAAGGAGAAATAGAAATTGAATCTCAATGGTATATAGACTTCTTTTTATTTAGAGTATTGGGTATTATATGTTTCAGTAAATCCATACAGTCAAAAAGCACAAGAAAACCTTCTTGTTTGTTTGCAAAGGATGCTATGACTAATAATGCCCATTGCATGTGAACAGAAAGCCATTGAGGATTCCAAACCAATCTTCCAAATCTGAGATCAATTTCATGGAATATACATGAGTGTGCGCTGTGATTTTATGAGAACATTCATCTAGCTGAGTATTTATTTTTTATTCCCTTCAGATGCTATGTACAAATATATCATATTTTTAAATGGTCTTTTCAACATTCAATGACCCCGTTTTGGGGAAGTATGTCTCTTTGTACTTCCTCATCTCCCCAAATTCTTTTCTTTAAATTCCCTCCTTTTTTCACCTTTACAATTTATGTCATCTACACAGAAAGAAACTTTATTGATTTTCAATTGTATAAGATCTTCAAAATGTTAACTGTCCCTGTAGTTTCTATTTTTACTTCCTTGCATAAAAATAAAGATCGAAACAAAGGAATACCCACACAGACTGTGAACAAGAGTCCCACTGGGTTTGTTTTCCATGAAAGAAAACAATGAAAGAGGAAGAAATGAGCAAGTTTAATGTTTGATGACATTTTAGCAATTTGGTAATATTTCATCCTTTGGTGTTCAATTGTAGAATCATCGACTACACTAAGTGTCAAAAGTTACAATGATCATCAAGATGGGATCCTTAGCTCAGAATAAGGTCTGTCAGGAAACTTGACTGCCATATGTAGAGAAATGGACTTGTTCATTCTGTCTCTCTGGATGGGCAGCTGTTGCTATGTGTTCTCCAGGAGGAGGAAGAAAAATTAGAGTCCCTGGTACATTAACAGTGCACGCAATGGTGGTGGGAGAGAGTGCCAATCTTATAACAACAGAACCGAGCAGAGATCGCATATTCCCTGCAGGTTGTTTGGCTTCTTACGAGACTCAGAAGAGGCAGCTGAGAAGAGCTGGTCACTGTTTCTTCTTTTAACATTTTCAATGGCACAAAGAAAAATGAGGGGCACAGAAGCAAGCAGTCATGACATTTTCTCTACTAGTGCTCCCCTCTTGCAACGTCCTTTTGTTTTTATTTTTAGAGATTGATTCATTTTATATATGAGTGCTCTATCTTCATATCTACCTATATGCAAGAAGAGAGCATCAGATCCCATTACAGATGGTTGTGAGCTACCATGTGGTTGCTGGGAATTGAACTCAGGACCTCTCGAAGAGCAGCCAATGCTCTTAACTACTGAGCCATCTCTCCAGCCTCCCACTCCCCGCAGAGACTTTAGCCAGGGATTGGGAGGGGGGGGAATCTTGAGTCTTAGCATATAAGGACTTTTCTTAGCTCAGTGTCTGGCTTTAACTAGACAATTCTGATTTTCCTGGTCTTTTGGCAAGCCTCGTGCCTACTCCAAACTATTTCTCGCTCATGTCTTTCAGAATTATCTTTAGGATGGCTTTGAGGGAATAGATCTTGGGGAAGACACTTTGTTCTAAATACCTTAGGTAAACCACGATGGAAGTGAAGCTTCATGAGAGAACCTCTGTGATCTATGTTGGGCCACAAATATTAAAGGCAAGAAAACCCATTAGACCACCTGCTCCCTGCCTTTGAAGTGCCTAGGGAACATGGCTGAAGGTTCCTTTGGACTATGTCTTAGTCAGAGTTTCTATTCCTGCACAAAGATCATGACCAAGAAGCAAGTTGGGGAGAAAAGGGTTTATTCAGCTTATACTTCCATGTTGCTGTTCATTACCAGAGGAAATCAGGACTAGAACTCAAGCAGGTCAGGGATCTGGAGCTGATGCAGAGGCCATGGAGGGATGTAACTTACTGGCTTGCTTCTCCTGGCTTGCTCAGCTTGCTCTCTTATAGAGCCCAAGACTACCAGCCCAGGGATGGGACCCCCCCACAAGGGGCCCTCCCCCCTTGATCACTAATTGAGAAAATGCCTTACACCTGAATCTCATGGAGTCATTTTCTCAGCTGAAACTTCTTTTTCTGTGATAACTCCAGCTTGTGTCAAGTTGACATAAAACCAGCCAGTACAGACTATCATTGTTTGTCAGAAGGTTAATAAAGTGTTCTCAGAAATGGAGACAGGGGTTCTTTATATCAGAATGTACAACTTAGATTTCTCTAAAGCACGTAGGGGAAAATGCTCATGTTTTAAAGAAATTTGGACTGGGCAAAGCACACACACACACACACACACACACACACACACACACACACAAAGACACATACATAACACACACCTACCCCTACCCCCACAAATACATACATACATACATACACATGTACGGATATATGTATATATTTCCCCAGTAAGCCAATTTAATTCTTTAATTAATCCTCTGCCTTGTTTGCTCAAATCATTTTCCAATTTTGAATGTTCATTTTCATTTCACTAAAATTATTTTCTTCAGTCATTTCTAAGTAAAATTTCCAGTGAAAATTAAGTCTCTAAAACAAGTTTTTAGATTCTAATAACTAATTTACAGCTCTTGCACTTTGGAAAGTTTGAGTATTAGATCCATCAAGTTCATGTGTTGGAAGTAAAATGTTGACGTGAAGATTTCATAGAAAAGTTACATTTTTACCAATTTTTAGTAAATAGTGTATTTTCCTTACCATTTTGGTTTTACTTTGATTCATCATCACAATTAATTTTAATTATAAATTGGACAGATAAACTAGCTTATCTTTATTTCTTAGTTAATTTGGCATGCAGTCCATATCTTCTGGGTGAAGACGGTCACATCATGGAGGATGCAGCTACTCCAAACACTAACATGATTCATCTGAATGGTTTTCCGTTTCCAAAGAGACTTCCCCTAATCAGTTTAGATCGAAGCTGCTGTCACAAATGTATCATAGAGATTGGCATGTCAGTGCAAACTAGAGATGTTCCCTAGGAACAACAAGAGTTCGTTTTTCAGCTCTGGAATGGACAAATCCTAGATGCTTGTGGATTTATTGTCTGGTGAGGACCACTATGTGGCATAAGATGCTTTCTCTTGCATTTCACACAGGGACAAGAGAGATTGCTTGATGTCTTCCTCTTTGTAAACACTAAGCCCATCATGAAAACACTAACTAGTACTGTCACATTGGTGTTGTATATAACACATACATTTTGGGGGGATACAAGCCTTCCTTGCATCATCTGGTCTCCTGCTGTGTGAACAGAAAGCTAATGACTGACTGGAAATGTTGATCCCCGTTCCTACTTATCAGTTTTTAGATTTAAACATAATGCTAGAAGAAGTAAAGACAACTCTACTTCCTTGTTTCTCTAGGCTCGTCCTCCCCCCCACCCCCAGGCACTCTTTCTTCCTGTTCTAGACTGTTCCATCTCTTCCACACTTCCCGGGTTTTAGACTCTGTTTTTTCCAGTTCCCCAAGTTAAGTATGGTACTTTCTCTTCTAATTGCTTATCATGATCTCCTACCAAAATCCAGGCACAAGTTTGCTCAATGCCAGATGATTAAGCTTGGAGAAAAAATTTGATCCTCTGGGCCTTCCTCATCTCCCCTGGGAGACAACGAGAACCACAAAAATGTGTGACTGGTTTCATGAGATGAAAGATGATTATAGGATCTAAGACTATGTTAGGTCAAGAAGGTTGGAAATATTCATTCGGATTTGCGGGACTCTCTTCTGTTTGAAGAGGTCTCAAAACATTTCCCCCTTCTAGGCCTGAAAGCCATTCTCTATTTTTAAAGTGTTAGAAGTTTGGAGTGCTGGTCTGAATTTCTGCAAGTCTTTGTGATTGTGAAAGAAGCAAGCTTCTTTTGTGGCTAAGTAACTCACAGCATATTTAGAGTTGGACAACAAACACCATAATGTAATTTGAGACCATTTCCGACATGTCTGAAAGAGATCCCCAACCCATATCCACAACTTTCCAGTTGTTTTTTCTTTTCATTGCTGACTCATTCAGGGTTCTAAAAAACATTTAAAATATATGTATATTCTATATATGATTCCTTTGTCTAATGTGCTTTGTTAGTATTTTATCCATTATGCAATAGTTTTCATATTCTGGATGCTATTCTTTTTAAACTTGAAGAAATCCAGATTACCAACATTTTCTTTGTATGTATGTTTCTCACATCTTAGACATTATTGCTCAATCTAGAGGTACTGGTATTTACTTGTTTTCTTTTAGCTTGGTAGTTTTTGCTCTTCTTTTTAGATATGTGGTTGATTTGAATTCACTTATATATGTGGTGAAAGACAAGTCTAACTTTGTTATTTTTCTTCTCTCTCTCTCTTTTTTTTTTTTTTTTTTTTGTGGTGTGAGAATCAAACCAGGGGCTTATGCCTACTGGGATAACTTCATTCTTTGGTGGGAGAATATTCAGTTTTCCTAAGTTCATTTGTTGACAAGCCTTCCTTTGCGCACTGAATTCTTCCCACCCTTGTTCCAGATCAATTGTTAAGAAGCATAAGGGCATAAGGATTTGTCTAAAAATATCAGTTCAATTTTGTGTGTGCACGTGCACTCACTTGTAGGTACAAATACATGTAAAGTCCAGAGGATGGCACTGGGCTCTCCCTTATTTTCTCTTGGCCTTATTTCTTTGACAAAAGGTCTCTCACTGAACCTGTAGCTCACTGATTAGGCTATGTTGGTTGGCTAGAAAGCCCCAGGGATCTTCCTGTCCCCATTTTGGATATTAAATATATCTGCTGCTGTTCTCCCCTCTTGTATACAGGTCCTGGGAATCAAACTTGGGTCCTTATGCTAGCTTAGCAAGTACTTTACATACCGAGCTATCTCCTCAATTAAATTGTTTTGAATTCAGTGTGCACTCTTATGCCAGGACCATTATCTTGATTATGAAAGATTTGTAGTAATTCTTGAAAATGAGAAAGGTAAGTTCTTTAATTTTGTTCTATTTTAATTATTTCAGAGGTTGTGAGTTTTGGTGTCCAGGTGATTGACAGACATTTGGATTGACTCACAAGGGAGGGAAAGTGTATGTCTTTGTTCTTTACTAGAAAGATTCTAGCTAGGTAATAATTTTAGAACATCTTCACCCTAGCTCGAGATACAATTCACATTCTATTCATCCTCTGCATCCACCTCTTCCTTGTTTTCTTCCACTTCCTTAAAATAAACTCTTTATTAATTCCTTGAGAATTTCATACATGCATACAACATATTTTGATTGTATTAATTCCACACTCTTTACCCCATGTCTACTCACATCTACCTCAGTTCTAACTTTATGTTCTCCTTTCTCCTTCTTCTTCCTCTTCTTTCTCTTCATCTCCTCCTCCTCCTCCTCCTCCTCCTCTTCTTTCTCTGCCTCTTCCTCTTCCTTCTCCTCTTCTTCCTTCTTTATTACCCACCAGGCCTAATTAATACTACCCATACACTCATAAGCCATCCACTGGAGCATGGTATTCCTACCAAGAGATAGAGATAAACCCTTAAAGAAAACAAATTACCCCTCAGAAACTGTCAAATGTCACAGCTAAATGCGGGGGCACATGAGACCCTCTCTCATTCAATGCTAGTATGCTAACAAGAATTGTTCAGATAACCACAGATGCTGTGAGTTCATGAATGTAGTGGTACTGTTGTTTCCAAAAGACAATGTTTTTCCCTGTCTCCTTCCCAATACCTTTTTATAATTTTCCACTCCTTTTTTTTTGTGATGGTCCCTGAGGTTTGTGATCACTTTGATATAGCTGTGCCATTTGTGGCTGAGTACTCCACAAACATTTATTCTCTGCACTTTAATCGTTTATAAGTTTATGTAGTACTTTTCTATATTATCTTCATTCTGTATTATCATCATCCACTGCACAAAGAAATTTCTTCAATGAGGGCTGACAGCTACATTAGTATATGGATACAGAGATGTGAATTTTGAGGGCATCTTGATACTACCTATTTAGTGTATAGTAGTAATAGGTTTATCGCTGGGCCCCATGAGTTCACCAACTATGAGTTCTTGGTCAGACTTACACCATGTATGGGTTACCTTCTGTGGAGTAGGTATTAAATCTACTCAGACAGTAGTTGGTTGACCCAATAACACTGAAGACAGTATTAAACCCATGGTTATATCTCATCATATAGGTTATTACAGCACCTATGAAATATAGCCTGTAGGCAGGTACTGATCAGTGCCATTTCTCCAAGTCCTGAAAACAAAGTGTATGGTATTTTCAGCAGTAGGGCCTTACCATCAAGTTCTGCTGGGAAACAAAAAGCAATCGCAATAGTCTGTATTGTTTTGGGTCACTTCTGTCAATAACAGTCCATTTGAAATGGACTTTTTATTTGGCAACCTACAGCTTCTGAGAGGGGAATTATCCATTGTACAGATTAATTCCAACTAAACTCTTACATATGTATATGTGTTCATATGAAACTTGTACAATAGCTGACTGGGGAGGAGAGGACTGTGCTCTCTCTTATTTTCTCCTTTTTTTTTTTTTTTTGTTTTTTCGAGACAGGGTTTCTCTGTGTAGCCCTGGCTGTCCTGGAACTCACTCTGTAGACCAGGCTGGCCTAGAACTCAGAAATCCACCTGCCTCTGCCTCCCAAGTGCTGGGATTAAAGGCATGCGCCACCACTGCCCGGCTTGGGACTGTGCTCTCTTACACCTTCATTTCAGTCTTGTGACACTGATATCAGAATTGTAAAGCTATACAATTTTGCTGTCTCAACCCCCAAATTGTAGTGATTCATTGTGGCAACCTCAGGAAACTAATAAAAGGGCACCATGATATAACTTGTAAGTTGTGTGCATGTGTTTGGTGTCTCCCAAGATCCACGGTCATCTCTTCCATCGCCTAAATCTCCTTCGACAATCACACATGATTCTCCAGTTACAACGATCCATGATTTTCTCAGGTCTGTTGGAACACCTAGCACAGATTCACGCTAGCACATGTCAGATCATTCTAGATTGCAAAACACTATCTCAAACCCCACAACAAAATCACTTTTTTCTGATGATTATGAAATCCATGGAACAGGAATTTGTCAGAGTAGAGGGGAATGGTTTGGCCTGCCCCATATGCCTAGGGCCTTGCTGAGTAGACAAAATGGTTGCAAGGTTGAACTGTTACGTATCTTTTTGCAGCCGCATGACTGGTGCTTGGATTTTAATGACTTAAAAATGGTGTTTTCCAGAGATGGTTGAGTAATGTCCATAAGTAGTATTTCTTAAACTTCTTATCATTGTAGTATCTGTGAAGGAATACTCCAAGAGAAAGTATCAGGAGAGTGAAAAATTCAAAACCCATGACCTTATGTGAACATAAAACATTACTATTGCTTCAAGGGAGTTGGGCATAGTGTATTCTGAGCCCAATATGAATGCCCATTGCCTGTGGACACAGATTAAGATTACCCCCAAATAACATGTTCCACTGTCAAAGACACCACATTGAGCTTTTATAGTTAAAACAAAAGAATGTCATAAAACAATACATATATCAAATGCATTGGTGGAGAGGTAGTTTACAGTAGAAGAGGAGAATCTATTCTATGTATTTTAGATGTGAAAACATTCTTAGGTTCAGAGTAGGTGAAGACAGTAGTCTGCTAAATTTAACAATGCATTCCAAAGGCAGTATGTAATAGTCACCACTATGTTAGGTCAGATAAAGAAGTTGGCAGTAAATGGTTATTAAGGGGACTAAAGATAGCCCAAGGTAATTTTGGTTCTTAATCTGTTACATTCCACTTCTCCACAGAGTTCTAGGCAGCAAATCAGCCTGCTGAATATTAAAGCAATGTGGCTTTTAAAATAGAAATCCATTTCAGAATTTCTGTCATAACCAATTGTACAAAGTAATCAAAAGCCCACCAAGATTCAATGAGAGGTTCATATCCGTGGTCTTTTCAGGCACGTTCAGGGACTTACTGTGGAAGAGCATGTGTGTGGGGAGATACTGTGTGGCTAGTTATGGATAGTAAAGTCATCCACAGTCATCAGAAGACAGGGCTTTTGTCTTAATATTGTCTAGTATATAATCATGTTTAGTAAAGTTGAACTGACATCTTTATATTCTGAGTACAAAGAACTTAATAAATGTCAGAATTAAGAGAATAAAGTGTTGAAGGAAAGATTAAATGTGAAAAGTGGGATAGAACAGACAATTAGTTTTGCTGGGTTTCCAACAAGAGCTGAACAGCAAGGAGAAGGCAGCTTGGTGTGGCCTTCACCTCTCTGTCCCTTTGCTTTCCTTCTCAGCCATGACCTAAACATTTACCTTCCCAGTAGCTCTTGGCCATGACCTTTAATTTCTCTTTTTCTTTTAGCTTCATCTTGGCAACATTCTGGCCCTGATCATCTCAACAATTCCCCTTTCTACTGTACTCTGAAATATTGACCATTTCTAGGAAACACTAACATAGGAATCCAGGGTGTTGCTGCATGGTCATGGTCATGGTGAATGCTCCTATTACTCAGTCTGAGCAGAGGTGTGGTCAGCTGGCTTAGCTCCATGCCTTGGTTCTGAGATCACAGGTGGAAGGGGCAGCAGCTACCTGATATGTGTTCTCCCATAAATAGAACTAAGTAGAAATGTAGCGTATCTTTAGGAACTAGGGTGAATGAATACTGGCATGAGTTCATATGCTCAAAGTAAGTCCAAGTATGAAGTTGGACAACAATGTAATGTACGCCAATAATTTAGAGATGCTGCTGTCTCTGATCTTTTTTTTTTTTTTTTTTTTTTTTTTTTTACCATTTTCCCAAAGAACCATTTCTAATTTTTTCAACTATAGATTTTTCCTTTCCTTTTCCTTCTGTTTTTTTTTTTTTTTTTTTTAAACTACCTTATAGGAAAATGGGGCAGGAATCAACCTCAAAGGCAAATTTGAGCTCTTTAAGTAGATATCTTAGGAATACTGAGAGAGCTCTTCTAGCCTGCACTTGTGAGTGACAATCACTTCTATCTTCATGGAAATGACACTCACTGTTTATTTTAATGATAATCTCTCTTACTTACCATTTTCTGGATCCTATCTGTCCTCTCTCTGACCTTTAATTCTCTTGTTTCAAAATTTCAAATTATTCTTTTCTTCTTAGCAGAATGGCTACAAAGCAGTAGGAATTATGAAAGTTATCAGACATCCAGTTACATACTATTTTATTACATGAAAGCATGCAAATACTAGTTTAAAAGAGGAAAAAATGCATGAAAATAATTCAGGATAGAACTGGATGAAGCAAATAGCATGGGCAACTGTTTGGGTGATTCCAAATGAAAATTTCATTATTTATTATACATTGTTCTCTACAGCATGCAAATGGTAAGAATCTCAACATGGTCACTGTAATATCAAGAAGACTTGTCTTATATGCTTTTTATTACGTAAAGATTTGATTCTTTTAGTCTTTTAGTTTAGCATGCAAAGGAATGGGTTTCATCGTGGCATCTATCTATGTGCCATTGTACTCTGTTCTCGTTCTTTTCCATCTATGGTGGTTTGAATAAGAGTGGCCCCCATAGGCTTTTATATTTGTATGCTTAATCCCCAGTTGGTGAACTCTTTGAGAAGAACTAGAGAGAATAGATATGGTCTTGTTGTAGGAAATGTGTCTCTAGGGGTGGGTTTTGAGGTTTCAAAAGCCTATTCAGGCCCAATCAGTCAGTCAGTCAGTCTCAATCTCTCTCTCTCTCTCTCTCTCTCTCTCTCTCTCTCTCTCTCTCTCTCTCTCTCTCTCTTTCTCTCCCTCCCTCTCTCCCTCCCTCCTGCTTGTGGATCAAGCAGAGAGCTCCCAGCTACTGGTCCAGTACTATGCTTGTCTGTTCCCCTCTACAATGTCAATGGACTAACCCTCTGAAACTGTAAGCCCACCGATTAAAAGCTTTCACCTTCTTCAGTGTTTCTTTGGACGTGTCTCATCACATCAATCGAACAGTAAGACATCATCCCTGATGGCAACCCTCATTCCACCTCACTACTCCAGCTGGCTCTCTTTCTTCTAATTAGCACCCCTCCTACATTGTTATCACACATATGCGATGACCTTATTCTTACATGCCTTAGGATTTCTTCCTCCTCTTCCTCCTCCTGTCTAGACTCATCATTACAACCAAAAATATATGCTTGCATATAACAGACACACACACACACACACACACACACACACACACACACACACACACACACACACGGACACAAAGAGAGAGACACAGAGACACACACACAGAGTTTTAAATCTGGTTTCTAAATGTACAAGAAAAAGTCTCCCTGAGTTTGGCATATTTTGCTTAATATAGTGATTTCCAGTTACATCCAGTTTTCTGCAAATGATGTGACCTTATTTTTCTTTATGGGTGCATAAAATGCACTCTATACTTGTATCACATTTTTTTTATTTATTTTCGATACTTTATTTACATTTCCAATGTTTCCCCTTTTTGGAAACCCCCTATCCCCTCCCTCTCCCCACCTCTGTGAGGGAATTCCTCCTCCCACCCACCCGCCCACCCAACCCCATATTCCCACCTTGACATTCCCCTTTACTGGGGCCTCTAGTACCCTCAGGCCCAAGGGCCTCTCCTTTCTCCCTGATGGCCATCGAGGTCATCCTCTGCCACATATGTAGTCCGAACCGTGGGTCAATAGATGTGTATTCTTTGGTTGGTGGTCCAAACTCCAGGATGACGGGGGTGGGGTGGGGTGTCAGGCCCATTGACGCCCTTGCTTCCTCCATGGGGCTGCAAATTCCCTCAGCTCCTTCAGACCTTTCTCCAACTCCTCCATCTGGGACCTCACTCTCAGTCCAGCGGTTACTGTAAAGTGAAACTTGGGCATTCTGAACTTTTGGGCTAATGTCCGCTTATCAGTGAGTACATACCATGTTCCTTCTTTTGTGACTGAGTTACCTCACTCAGGATGATATTTTCAAGTTCCATCCATTTGCCTGCAAATTTCATTAAGTCATTGTTTTTAATAGCTGAGTAGTACTCCATTGTGTAGATGTACCACATTTTCTGTATCCATTCCTCTGCTGAGGGACATCTGGGTTGTTTC
>JAPYYD010003776.1:0-13774 GCA_028551405.1 Uromys caudimaculatus | reverse complement strand
TATCCTTAGATTCTGTCTTCTCATTGTGTCCTGGATTTCATGGATGTTTTGGTTTAGGAGCTTTTTGCATTTTGTATGTTCTTTCACTGTTGTGTCAATGTTGTCTATGGTATCTTCTGCTCCTGAGATTCTCTTTTCTATCTCTTGTATTCTGTTGGTTATGCCTGCATCTATGACTCCTGATCTCTTTCCTAGGTTTTCTAACTCCAGGGTTGTCTCCCTTTGTGATTTCTTTATTGTTTCCATTTCTATTTTTAGTTCCTGGATGGTTTTGTTCATTTCCTTCGTCTGTTTGATTGTGTTTTCTTGTAATTCTGCCTGTTTGATTGTGTTTTCCTGTAATTCTTTAATGGATTTTTGTTTTTCCTCTTTAAGGGCTTCTAGCTGTTTACCCGTGTTCTCTTGTATTTCTTTAAAGGAATTATTTATGTTCTTCTTAAAGTCTTCTATCATCATCATGAGAACTGATTTTAAATCTGAGTCTTGCTTTTCTGGTGTGTTGGGATATCCAGGGCTTGCTGTGGTGGGAGAGCTGGGTTCTGGTGATGCCAAGTAGCCTTGGTTTCTGTTCCTTATGTTCTTGCCCTTGCCTTTTGCCATCTTGTTAACTCTGACTCTGTCTGGCTATGGCTTGTCCCTCCTGCAGGCCTCAGTATCAATACTCCTTGATGACCAGCTCTCTCTCTCAGAGGTGTTTGTATTTGGAGAGTTGTGGCACAGGGTCAGCTCTGGGGTGCAGACAGAAACCAGAAGGATCTTGTCCCCAGTGGTCCCTTGGTTCCTATGTCCTGATGGCTCTGCAAGGGTCCCTCTTGATCCAGTGAGTTTGAACAGAAGTGGTAGTTTTGCCTATGCTCGAAGGTGTGTCAGCACTCCTGGGATACCAGCTCTCTCCTGGAGCCCTGGGGCCCAGGCTAAGTTTCCCAGGTCCCGGTGAGGAGTGGTGCTTGTCTTATGCCCACTCATGGCTTTTCCACGCTCCTGGGAGGGTGACTTTCTCCCGGCACTGCTTGGCTATGGAACCCTGCTGGCCCAGGCAGAGGTCTCCTGCCACAGATGGAAACCGGAAGGTTCCTATGCCCAACTTTACCTCAGTCCCTGTGTCCCACGGGTTCCAGGCGGGTTCCAGTGAGCAGTGGTGTTTGTCTTATCCCCACTCACAGCTTTTCCATGCTCCTGGGAGGGTAGCTTTCTCCTGGCGCTACTTGGCAATGCAACCCTGGTGGCCCAGGCACAGGTCTCCCACCACAGATGGAAGTCGGAAGGTTCCTGTCCCTGACTTTTCCTCCTCAGTCTCTGTGTACTGAGGGCCTGGGAGAGTAATTTTCTCCCGGCACTGCTTGGCTATGGGACTCTGGTGGCCCAGGCAGAGGTCTCCTGTCACAGATCTGAAAGTCCATCTTAAAACTATAAAGTTAAGGACTATAAATTATGTTTTTGTCTGATAGTTAACTAAAAATCAAAACCATTATGCCAATCATAAAAATCTAACCACATAATGTACTGCCCCGTAGCAACATTACACAGGGGCCGTCACTCATCTGTGCTACTGATTGTGCCACAAAGCATACAGGCACACCATAGGTACAGCATCAGCATTAAAGTAGTGTAGAATTTGTCTGCAGGACTAATCGCAGGAACCAGAATTGGTTGCTTTCAGAGGATGGCCAATGTACTTCTGGCAAGCGATCCTAGATTCAAACAGTGGCTAAAGCCTGGAGCAAGGACAACTGATGCAGAACTCATACGATGTTCTAAGTAGTCTGAGTAGGGACAGCAAAAAGTGTACTTTCTCCTCACCGTTTTCTTTTATTTGCTGTTTCTTCTTAGAGCTCAGAGGAAGATGGACAGAAGGTCAAAGGCATTGCACACATGAGAGGAAAGAGGCATACTTATGACACCAACCTAAATTGTTCTTTGCCTACTTCACCACTGGAGAAAACCCCAGGTGCCTGAAGCTTCCCATACTCATCTGTAGATGGTGTTCCTGACAGCTGCACGGGAGAATACAGGTTTGTGTGCAGACCTTATGTCCCAGTCAGGATGGATCAGGGTATGTATAATGTGTCTCACCTCTTCTGTTGTCCCAGGCGTATAGCTCCTTTATCCCTAGTTCATTCAGGGACTTGGAGAGCTCCAGCATCTCCCCGGCAACATTGTCCCTGAGCAGAACCACGTGATCTGGGCTGACCTCACACTTCGCACAGATGACCGGCAGAATATTCTGCAGGGGCACATCAGGGCTCACCCGCACGACAGCTTTCTGTGTTCTCAGGTAGTTCACTACCAGACGTATGGATTTCTGCAAGAACACACCAGACATAAGAATTCTATGAGTGTATCTTCTTGCAATTGCTTTAATTTCTGTTTTAATACTAGGACTGATTATGGCAGGATTTTCCCAGCCCCTGATCTTTCTTCCACCAAGTTGGTGGTTCCTGGAAAAACAGCATAATGTATACTGGAAAATAAATGTACAGAATATTAGATGCTTGCCAGACTCTCTCGTATTAATGGGCAACTGCTAAACAACAGGAAGAAACTGACATGGGTGAGACATCTAAATTTCAATTCTGTAAGTGCTCAGCCTTTCACAGATTCTGGCTAGACTTGGGCACAAATCATTTGTATATTCTTCCCTAAAGGAAAGGTGTTTGCAAATGATAGGAATAGTTTTAAGAATAAGTCTTGTAACACAGAAATGCTTGCTTAAGAAGTCAAAATATCACATAAATATGTGAATATATATGCTTATAAAGACATTATATGTATTGTAAGTACATATGAGGCATATACACAGACATGTGTGAATGCAGATCTATGTATATATACATAGATATGCATTATATATTTTTTACACTAAGCCAGAAATGCATTTAATTTTTCTTAAATACTGGACGTAATGTAATAATCGAAAAGAAAAGCAATTTCTCTAAATTTGCTGATTGTAAGTACCTATAGTGACTCTAAGTGGCCCATGAAAACCTTGTAGGAGTCGAAGCTTCATGCAGACGACTCCAATTCACCGTTCTCCACAGGGTCCAAAGACCTTGCACAGGTCAAGGTAGTGTGTGTGAAGAGTGACAGATGAATGCCATGGTCCCCTTGGACTCTGAGTAGCAGGCTTAAGTGGACTTAATGAGCTGGAATTTAGGAGGAATATGGGGCCTGGCTCCAGCGTGGGATTCTGCAGGAGGAACTATGCACATAACTTGGCTTAATTCCCCCCTGAGCCAAGGCAGTTAAGAGATGCCACAGGATGTGAAGAGGTCCCTTCTCCATGAAACACTGCTTATGTTTGAAGTGCAATTGAGATTCTCCTACAGACTTAGAATGGAAAGGAACCAATTACATGTTACTAATCACTGAAAACTAGAAATTCACAGGAAAAAAAATTGCTGGAATAACTGCCAGTTTTGTTTTTTTATTTTTTTTTTTTTGTTTTTTGTTTTTTGGTTTTTCGAGAAAGGGTTTCTCTGTGTAGCCCTGGCTGTCCTGGAACTCACTCTGTAGACCAGGCTGGCCTCAAACTCAGAAATCCACCTGCCTCTGCCTCCCAAGTGCTGGGATTAAAGGTGTACGCCACCACTGCCCGGCTACTGCCAGTTTTGAAAGCAAGTTTTGAGCACATCTTTCAAGAATCTGATTCGGTTAGTGCTTAACTAGCCTTAACTAGAGCCTAAAGGCCATGCTCAAAAACATTACAAAGCCATGTAAGAATTTGGAATTCATTTTACTTGATAATTTATGGCTGTAATAAAATGATAACTAAGACCCTAGATGCAACAGTATAAGTATTCCTGAAGACATTTTTTTAAAAATTCAGATAATATATTTTGATCATATTCTTTCCTCTCCCCAACTCCTCACAGGTTCTTCCTACTTCTTATCCTCTACCCAACTTCATATTCCCCCTCCCTTCTTTCAGAACCAAAAGAAAACAAATAGCGAAAAATCAAAAACCAAGACAATTTTTCTAAAGGGCCTATCTCCTCTCCTCTCTCTCTAAGACAGTAAGCTCTTTATGGGGCTGTTCTTCCTGGAGCCAAAAGAAACCCAGTAATACGTGTGTCAAGAAAGCACTCACCAGTTAACAACCAACACCAATTAACCTGAGAAATCTATTTCTTGATTATATTAGCTATATTCCGAGTGTTCGGGAGCTACACGAGACCTGTGACTATCATATGGGAAAATGGAGATGTAGGAACATTTCCATCCTCGAGAAGCTTCTGATGGACAGCTTGTCCTACAGCAGTTCTATTTGGGTAATATAGAAAGGATTAGTATTACAACAATAAGCATTAGTAAATTTGCAAAGTTCTATCTCTTCTAAGCAAACCCAGTTCGTACCTGATATAAAAATATCAGTTATACCTGGTATAAAAGAAGAAACCTCAACACAGAGCTGTGTGCTTGGTACTCAAACAAAGACCATCAATGGCCTCTCTAGCACTCCTGCACATTCATATACAAATCTATATCTCTGTATGTTCTCAAAAAATACACAGGAACCACTGACCTCAGGCGCTTTGGTTAGTCCAGGCTTCACCTTCTCTTCAGGGACTTTTTCTTTCAGAAGTACAGTATGTACATTCAAGGACCCAATCAACGTATTTGGCTTGAAACTCAAAGGCTGTTGGGTCTCGGAAGACCAGATCTCTAGGACATGATGAGAAGGATTCAGATGGTTCTGAAGGCAGAGTTCAACCAGTAGGTCCATCATTGCATAGCTGAAAAGGAGAAAACAAACCATGGTTATCAAGACTGTCTGTCTGTAGGTTCTCTGATGTCTGTCTGACGGCTGAACAAATGGTCATGTGGCTGGATGAAAAAGACTAGACTCTTGTAAAAAGAAAGAGGAGAAGGAAGAGGAGGAGGAGGAGGACAGTAGTAGCAATTTTAAAACTTTTAAGTTCTTATGCATAATTCTAGGATGGCATGTTAACAGTTTCAATGCTAACCAACAGTCCACTTTAATAGCCCATCAAAATCATAATAGATAAAAACAAGAGTTCCATTTCTAGTTAAATACATGGATCTGCTAGGTTCACTCAATTCTATAAGCAGCAGAAACTACACAACCTATGGTTCCATGGCACCCATTTTTCCATTATTTGCAAGTGTAAAGTATCAAAAAAAAAAACCCTAAATTTTAAATTGAATAAATTGATAGGCACTTTGATGAATAACGAGCCAACAAGTTAGATACTACCCAGCAGAAACTGACAGACTGCACCAAGACCAAATCAAAGAGAAAGGGGAATCTTGAACATATCAATAACAAATAAAGAGACTGAATCACTAATTAAACCTCACCTAAAAAGAAAACCTAAAACCAAAGGCTGCAGCTGAAAATTGTACTGAGTATCCAAAGAATAGCACAGCGATGCTTCTTCAACTCTGCAACAACAACAAAAGACTGAGCATCTCCAAATTATAACATCGGCAAAATGGAGGCTGCCATCCCAAACAGACAGGAATGAAAACAAAAATCCTCAATAAAATACTACTAATGCAATTCAACAGCACAGTAAAAAGGTTATACCCATGAACAAATAGGATCTAGTCCTGGAATCCAAACCTGGTTCAGTATATACATGCAAATCAATAATGTGCTATATCGTACTATCAAAATGAACCATAAAACACACATAACATCTCAATTAGTACAAAAAATATCAAATTTAATATCTATTCATGATTTAAAAATATCTTACTATGTTGGATATATAATAACTGACTGCAATACAATAAAAATCACACACACACACAGAGACAGAGACAGAGAGATAGAGAGTGTGTGTTAAGAAAATAAAGTAGAATGTATAAAGTTTAATTTAGAAAATGTAACAGATCTCTTACTTGGGTATTGTGTTACTAGGTCATTTATTTGAAAAGCTATAAAATAAATAAAACTTAGTCTCAGTCAGAAAAAAAAATCACAGCAGTGAGTGATTGCCTTTGTTCCTCCCTCCTTCCTCTGAGCAAATCCAACACCAAAGAATCCCCCAAATACCTTATTTCTCACTTACCATAACTAAACAATATCCAAACCATTCTGATTCCTCCAAAGAAACACTCAAGGATATCTCCAGGGCAATGCTTACCACATCCTCTGTGTAAGAGGATATTAACAGCATATGCCAACCAGTACAACAATAATTCTCATGAAGCTGGTACCCTGTATCCCTAGGACACCGGATGGGAGGGACCAGGACACATTCAACATTCACTTAGAGACTAAGGCATGAGCAGGAGAAACCCTGCAGTGAATTCTGATTCTTCTAGATTGGATACACACTCATCTCTCTCTCAACACAGCACTTTAAAGTAAAAAAGAAAGCACACACTGACATGCATCATGTACCACAGCAAAGCCTTCTGCACAAGAAAATGTCTTGGAACAGTGCTAAAATAATACTGAATTTTATTTGCTAGTATTGTATTGAAGATTTGTTTTCATTCTTGTTCATTTTGGAAGGCAGCCTGTGGTTTACTGATGTTGCAGTTTGAGATGCTCAGTCTCTTATTGCTCTTGTTGAAGAGTTTAAGAAGCATTCTTTGAATATTTGGTATAATTTTCTTTGAATATTTGGTATAATTTTCTGTTGCAAAATAAATGCATTTATTTTATGTATGCATTTATTTTATGCATATATAAAATAAAATAAGAATAATGCATTTGGTTCCAGGTTTTTATTCTTGGTGATGCGTCATTGTCTGTGTGGTAGCTTAGAGCTACTATATATCACACTTTGTTCCACTATGAGCGAAGAGAACAGTCATTTTGTGGTTTCTACAAGCTGATGGTTCTGGGACTCCAGGTACAACCAGATCTATGGATACTGATTCCAGCTTGTCTCTGTTAACTCCTCTGGGGAATCCATTTCAACCACATAAATGTGTGAATATAAACTATACAAAAAAGCACATAGCTCCTGGCTACTGCCATCTAGACATTAAGGTTCGAAACACAGTTTTATGAAAGGGAGCATGCAGAGTTTGGGGCCTTCTCCACTGCAGAGCACATACCCTCTTGCATTAGCAGAAGCCAGTACTTGCAACTCTATGTATTGATGGCATTCATCAATTAGGTCAACATATATAAATAGGCATTCAAATCTCAACTTTATATATCAAGTGATATTTCAAAATCAGCTGACCCAATCCCTATGTAACACTGTCCTCTGTCTTCCCAAGTCACCAAAGAAAAGTAGTTTTTCTAGAGAATGTTTCCTCATGAGGAAGTTGTAGTTACATTTCCACATTCAAGAGTGGGAACAGTTATCAACAACCAATAACCTACCTACCCTGACTTATTATTAGTTGGAGGGGGAGAGGAGAGGCACAGAAACAGAGCAAACCCTAAAACTCCAAAGACTACAGAATGCAATAAACTAATCATGGCTCACAATGCATGTTGCTTATGCAAAGAGCACAGTCATGAATTCAGCCTTGAGAGGCAAACATGTCCACATACCTTCCTGGTAGCTAGAACCTACACTCAATACACATCAGTCATTATGGAAAGGTAGGGAGATTGGAGGCAGATAGGACTGAAGCCTTCCTAGCTGCTCCACATTGCCAAACTAATTTTGCTATAAGGATGGCCTCACTGTGAGAACCCTGGGTGGAGCTGTCTCCTGAGGACTGATCTGGGAACTCTAATGGGAACCTGGGTCCATGAATGAAAACACAGGGCACTGGGTCAATTTATTACACGTCATAAGGGGATTGACACTTTATTTAAAAGAGGATGCTCACTGCTATGCCACTATATGCACCTCAGAAGCCTGTGTGAAACAAAGTATGAGGGGACCAGGTGTTTTCAAGTTTGTAACACAGCTGTTAAAATGCTACTGGACGGCATTTGACAGAACTCTAAGAAGCTCCTCAGATCTCTACAAGTTCCTTTGGTACTCCTGGAGAAACCTATCCTGAAAAGGAAAGCCAGCCATCTGCATATTGACAATGCCTAAGAAGGGACAAAAGCACTAGCTAGCCTACAGTGCCGGTGGGGTTTTATTACAGATCTATCAGATCCCAACTTGCCTTTTGTTGCCTATGAACAAAGAGCTGATGACTTTATTAATTGGGTGTTACGTATATGCCTCCACACAGCCTTAGTAGGTCACTGTGTCACAGGGCCACAGAGAATTTTCCAAAGACTGGCAAAGCTGCTTGGCTTCTCCCCATCATTCTCACCACCTGCTGAGTCTGGCCTCTCCTCACCATGATCTCCTAGAGAAGTCCTGGCCCCTGGTCCACAGCTTTCCTGACATCCTCCTCTGACCAAGGACTAGTGTCTTTCCTGTGGCCATGTTCTATTAGAGGAACTCACACAGACTGTGTAGTATCCTAGGATTGCTATAAGGATGGCCTCTCTGAGCCAGGAAAATTGGTTGCATTGCTTTGTGCCTCAGTTTCTTCACTGTGGGAGCACTAGGCGAGAGCCCAGCTTAGAGGGTTGCTGGAGACATCTATGAATTAATAGCTTCAAGGCACTAAACAACAGTGTCATCCCAGTTATCAGGCACCATGTCATTGCTTGCTAAGTACATGCCACTTCACTGCTCTTTTCCATGTAAATCTCATACAGCTTTGGCAGAAGATCACAGTCTGTATGTGACCGAATGCCACCCTGCTCTCAGCAAGTGACATCAGACCCTTGAATTGCAAAATATTTTCCCCCATCTCACAAGTAATGAAAGTAACTCAGCAATCTGACATACTCAGAATGTCAAAGGCAGAGCCAAGCATGTTAGGAAGTTACAAAAAGGGCTAGAGATGGCCCCAGTGATGGCCCCATAAGAAGACTCAGGAACCTGGATAAAATAGGCAAGTATTCCTCTGTAGCACTTCTCTGCCTAATCAACATTAAGGTAAAATCACAAGCTTAACAGAAGAAGAAAAGTTATAGTAAAAATGGAGAGTGACTACCCCAAAAACAAGGGAGCTGAGCCGGAGGGCTCACTTAAAACTGCCAATTTCTTTTCTCCCATTCATCACCCATAGCTTTTTTCCCCCCAGCTGCTTTGCCCTCTGCTGCACAGTGATTTTTATATTCATAACACAGAGACGAAACTGTTTCTGGGTACTTGTTATAAACTCTAATTTTACATTTGAAATATGAGTAGAATTTTTATAAACTTCTTTCTCTTAAAAAAATGTTGTTTTCTAAATGTATACAAAGTTCAAAAATTGGTTTTGCCTGAGCCAGTGACTTCAGTGAGAAACTGATCTTCTGCCTTATATAGCTGTTTTGATAGTCCTGCTGAGGGACAAGAAATGAAGGGTGTGTACCACCACTGTCCACATGCTGGTGTTAGAGAGGTAACAAATGAGCCTGTCCTCCTGGGACAGTGGGAATTTCTCTATAGATCAAAGCTTACTGTTATACCACACCCTCAGATGCACAGGATTGATAGAAAGAAACTGAAGACAGCAGGTCTGGTGTGGCAAGGATGAGGAGACCTCTTTGTAGACTATGCACACTACATTCTCCTTCCTCATGTCATAGGGTCAGTAAGGACCTAGACTCACTCTCAGGACAGAGTGCTTGGCCAAGGGCAGAGCCACAAGCATGCTGTGAGCAGAGGATCTCTGCATGCACACGCTATCTGAAACTTGGGGATTGTGGAAACATAGTTTGATGAACCCCACCCATGGTGTTCTAATTCAGCCAGGCTTGGGTGGGGCTGCAAAACCTATACGTCTTACGTTCTCTGGTGCTGTCAATGCTACTGGTGTAGGGGCTCAACTTTAGAATGTCTTGCTACTAAATATCAAGACATGCACATTTGGAACCTTTGTTGACTGTATGGATCACTGAGTGCTAGGTATGCCAACTGCTTTCACAGGTTTATCCTGAGTCTTAAAACAATTTGTATGCATGGTCACATCTTAAGTGTTCCAATGTGTCCTAGTTTCGTGTATGGACTAAGGCCAGCATGTGGCCCTAAGCACTGGGTGAGGCATACAAAGAGGTCAATGCAGATCCTGAGAGAAGGTCTGGTCTGACCGGTTCATGTGGCATCTGAGAGGCAAGGAAACATGTAATCAAGGTCCTCAGCAGACAGTCTGTACTGAGGATCTTCACCAGAGATCATATGCAAAACACCAACATGTCAAGAACAACATAGGAGACCAGAAATAGATTCATAGACAGGGAGGTCTGGTGGCCAGATGCAAAACTTAAGATTTGAGCTGAAGTCTTGAGCAAGAACCCAGTTTCAAGAAAGCCTAGGTTCTGGTTAACAAATGCTAGAGCTGGAAGAATGGGGTAAAATGCCAGAGATGTGGTCTGTCAAGGCCATGCAGCTGTTACCATCTACTCATGGTCTAACTATTGGGCCTAGAGAGTGGTGCAGGCTGCTAACTAAAGAAAGCCTGCCCTCTTTTTGTTGTTGTTGTTGTTTTTTGCTTCTTTTCTTTATTTTATTTTGGATATCTATTTACATTTTGAATGTTTTCCCCTTTCTAGGTCTCCACTTTGGAAATCCCCTATCCCATCCCTCCTCCCCCTGCCTCTATGAGGGTGCTCTCCCCCCCCCCCACTCCCGTCTTCCCTCTCTGGCATTTCCTTATACTGGGGCATCTAATACTCTCGGGCCCAAGGGCTTCTCCTCTCACTGATGGCCAACAAGGCCCTCCTCTGCCACATATGTGGCCAGCACCATGGGTCCCTCCATATGCATGCTTTGGTTAGTGGTCCAGTCTCCGGGAGCACCAGGGGGGGCCTGACCAGTTGACACTGTTGCTCCCTCCATAGGGCTGCAAACTCCCTCAGCTCCTTCAGTCCCTTCTCCAACTCCTCCACCTGGGACCCCATGCTCAGTCCAACGGTTGCTGTGGAAAGCCTGCCCTCTTAAGGCAACTGAACTCTAAAACCATCTGAAAGGAATACTGGTTGGAATCTTTGATCTGAAGAGAGGAGATAAGCTTAATCTGGGAATCCAGGAAAACCTGGTGTTTGTCCTATCCAGGAATGATGTCATATGATGTCACCTGAGCAGGTGTGGACATGTTCTGCTCTGAAGGTATCCCTTTTCTGACCACAGTACCCTTTTTAAACGCTGTCCTCATTGTCTTTCACCTGGGTCTGAGAGGTTACCTTTCTTCAGAGTCTACAGAAGTGGTTCTCAAACTTCCTAATGCTTTGACCCTTTAATACAGTTCCTCATGTGGTGACCCCCAACCATAAAATTACTTTTGTTGCTACTTCCTAATTTCATTTTGCTACTGTTAGAATTATAATGTAAATATCTGGTATGTGGGATATCTGATATATAATCCTGTGAAAGGGCCATTCTACCTGTGAAAGGAGTTGCAACCTACATGCTGAGAAGTACTGGTATAGCATTCTGTATCCAGGTTATAGGAGAGGTGGGTGTCTTCTATGTGGTTCTCATTTAATGGATGATTGTGGCAGACTTGAACCCAACCTAATTACCCTTGAGGAACTAATTTGGGATGTCTTAAAAGTCAGGTAAATTTTACATGCCACTTTTAATATGATTGTTTTTCTTTGTGTCTGAAGAAACTTTAGTACTCTGAAGTCAGATTTCTTATAACTTGTATAGGCTCAAAAGAAGCACTGCTCTTTGCAGGCTCCTCCTTTGAGTCTAGACTCTATAACATGGACCTGCATGCTTTGCATGAGGGCTGCTCGGCAAATGTTCTGTTTTCCTGTGCCACTGAGATACCCTCCTCCCAGTGTAATTTATTATTTAGTTTGTAATTTATTATTTAGTTTATTCAATGGATAGGTGAACATTTTCATATTTAGTAATCTACCAGGAGCCTACAAAAGTGATCGCCACTATTAGCCAAGCAAGCCCGGTACCTTCTACTCGGCTTCGTGCCACTGAAGGCACTCCTTTCCTTTTCTACAATAGCAAGACTTGGTAATTTAAATGCCAGACCTTTAATCTTGTTAGTTCTTCACAGAAAAGAATATTCTTCTTTATTAGAAGGGAGGGAGGGGAAAGGAAGGGAGAGGGGAAATTGAGTATGGTAACTCCTTTCTTAAAATAATGAGATTTTAAAAAATAGCTTCTCTTATAGGCTTAATAAGTAGGAAGTGGAAGTCCTTACACTGCTTTGCAAGGCTCACAACCTGGAATTCCCTGCACAGGTATGAACTTGTCTATTCTGTGGTGTTTAGGTTCTTAGGGGCAGAACCTAAGAACACTGGAAGAGATTCCCTCTATTCTGCAAAAAGAAACGTTGGCCTTTCTCTGCCAGATGTCCCTTAGCTGTGTAAACCAATGTGGATGTGACTAATTTTCTACACTAAGATGACACAGCCCAACACTGTCAACACTTAAGAGCCTTTTATGAAGCTCCCCCGGGGCTGAGGGGACTGTGTCTTCAAAGATACTCTCTTTACTTGTGCTCCCAATTAAAGCAATGGGGCTGCTGGCTTCCTTCCCACCCGCCATGCAGAGAGCTGGCAACCCCACTCCTAATGGCTGCCAGGCCTTCTTCCTTAGTCAGGAACAGTTCCAAGGCCGATCCTTATGTCTTAATATTTAAAACAGATAGGGGTTTTTATTTGTGTTTCTAAACTCAAGGGCAGCTCAAAAAAAAAAAAAAAATCAAACCAGCTATGATTTGCAGAATGGGGTCATTAGCACTCAGCAGCTAGCATGCTTTCTCCATCAGGAAATACATGGTTCAGGACTGGCTATAGTTTGTATATAGTTTGTAAACTGCTTTTTAGGGCAAGATGAGCATGCTCTTTGCTAAAGCTAATGCTTAAGCAGAAGAGGGGGGAAAAAATGAAAAAAAGTCAGGAATCTGATACCAGGCCACTTCTTATAATTAAAGGGCGAAGCCTGCCCTCGCCTGTAGCAGAGAACAGCCCAGGGACAGAGGCTTCTGAACTGATGCTGGCTCTTCCTGACGCTAAGCTTTCCTGCTTAGAAAGAGAATGTTATCTGAATAATTGATAAGGCTCTCTGCAGTTTTGGTAGCAGTCTTTCAGAACTGCTCCTTGATAACTTCTGCTCTACAGGGAAAAGGGAACTGAAGGCAGAGAGAGCACAATGTATCCACTTGAAAGCATTTTCCAGAAACATTTTTCCTTTCTAGGAGGAACTCCACCTTTCCTTGTGCTTGTCAAGCAAGAATCGTGAATTATTATCCAGATGCCACAATCTAAGAGAAGAGAAAACAATAACTATCAACTGGAACAATATATAAAACATAACTATACATTTACTGGTAGAATGGCATGCATTCTAGATTCAGTTTTAAACTATGATAATATAACATACTTCTTACATTTTAAGGCTTTGTGGGAAATGTGTAGAGAATATAATCACTGTTCTATAAAATAAACAGACACACACAGAAATTCTTACAGTTCAGAGTCTCTGAGCTGGGCCTGGGGAAATGCCACAAGGGATCCGTCTCAAGTCAAACACTTCCTTTGATACTAATGTGAAGATCTTCCCATATCTGGGACAATGGTTACAAGAAGGAACCCTGCTGAAAAATAATTTCTTACACTATGCTGATGGTAAGACTTTCAAAGACAATAGGATATGGCCTATTACAACTAAAAGCATGGTATCTTAGGACACAAGAATTCTACTCATGGGTGTATACTCATCAACATTGTGTTTAATTTCACATAAAATAATTTTTTTCCTCCTTTTTAATTTTTGATACTTTATATACATTTCCAATGTTTCCCCTTTTCTGAGTCTCCTCTTTGTATACCCCCCATCCCCTCCCCAACCCGCCTCTAGGAGGGAATTCCACC
>JAPYYD010003774.1:0-13778 GCA_028551405.1 Uromys caudimaculatus | reverse complement strand
CCCAGAAGATGCTCCAACATGTAATAAGGACACAAGCTCCACTATGTTCATAGCAGCCATATTTATAATAGCCAGAAGCTGGAAACAACCCAGATGTCCCTCAGCAGAGGAATGGATACAGAAAATGTGGTACATGTACACAATGGAACACTACTCAGCTATTAAAAACAATGACTTCATGAAATTCGCAGGCAAATGGATGGAACTTGAAAATATCATCCTGAGAGAGGTAACTCAGTCACAAAAGAACACACATAGTTTGCACTCATTGATAAGTGGATAATAGCCTAAAAGCTCCTAATATCCAAGATACAATTCACAGACCACATGAAGGTCGAGAAGAAGGAAGACCGAAGTGTGGATTCTTCAGTCCTTCTTAGAAGGGGGGACAAAATACTAATGGGGGAAATAAGGATATAAAGTGTGGAGCAGGGACTGACGGAAAGGCCATCCAGAGACTGCCGCACCTGGGGATCCATCCCATATACAGACACCAAATCCAGACACTATTGTAAATGGCAAGAAGTGCTTGCTGACAGGAGCCTGATATAGCTGTCTCTTGAGAGGCTCTGCCAGATCCTAGCAAATTCTGAGGTAGATGTTTGCAGCCAACTATTGGACTGAGCATGGGGTCCGTAATGGAGTAGTTAGAGAAAGAAATGAAGGAACTGAAGTGGATTGGAACCAATAGGAAGAACAACAATATCAACCAACCAGATCCCCCAGAGCTTCAAGGAAGTAAACCACCAAGCAATGAGTACACATGGAGGGACACATGGCTCCAGCCACATATGTAGCAGAGGATGGCCTTGTTGGACATCAATGGGAGGAGAGGCCCTTTTTCCTGGGAAGGCTCGATGCCCCAGTGTAGGGCAGTGTAGCCAGGGCAGGGACACAGGAGTCGGTGGGTGGGAGAGCACCCTCATAGAAACAAGGGGAGGTAGGATTGGATAGGGGGTTTCCAGAGGGGAAACCACAAACAGGGATAACATTTGAAATGTAAATAAATAAAATATCCAGTAATATTAAAAAAAAACCCCACACCCCAATAGAGCAGTCCTTTGTTCTGAGAGTTTTTCCAGACTCTATGCTGGACAGGATAATCCAGGTGGCACTAGTGAGCCCAAGCCATTATAGCTCAGCCCAGTAAGATAGACTTGGAGCCCTTGGTTATTGTGAGTACATGAGCTCAAGCCCTGAGAGCAATGGTGAGAAGCACTTGGTTGCTTTACAATAAAATGGGCTGGTACTGGGGAGTGATGGATACTCTACATTAGCCATGATTTCAAGTTCGATAGTAGATTTTGAAAAAGGAGTCCTGGGCTAGGGATATAGCACAATTAGTAGAGTGCTGCTTGCCTACCATGCACAAAGCCCTGTGTGTGATTCCCTAGCACTGCATAAAGTGTGAGAGGTAAAGACTAGATCAGAAATTTATAATGTCTCAGAATGTTCTTTTGTGTGCACATCTTTGTATTATCACACTTACCCAGGGATGAATGGAATTTTTTATTGTTGATTTTGTTTTTTGAGACAGGATTTTTTTTCATATAGCTCCGTCTGTCCTGGAACTTGCTCTGTATACCAGATTGGTCTGAAACTTGCAGAAATCAGCCTGCCTCTCCCTCTAAAGTGGTAGGATTAAAGCCACATGCCACCACTGTGTGGCTGGGAATTTTTCTTTAAAGTTTCATCTTATATATGTGGGTTATAGGTCCCTTCCCATCTTGTCCATTACCTGGACAGCAGAGCTGCCAGGAATCTCAGTTATTACAAAGAAAGGAGCCTCTTCTTCTTCCAGATGGTGATGGTCTTTGCAGATTCGATTGTATATCACTCCCATGGAGAATGTGTGAGCACAGATACTGCCTAGCAACCTAAGTCAGAGAAGGAAAATAATATTCACATTGGGGAGACGATGTTACTGGGTAAGAAATCCTTCATATTCAGATTGTATGCTATAGTGAGAGCTGTTTCCTTATTGTAGAGAGATGGTCTCCTTTTGTAGCCCTGGCTTGTTTGTTACTCACTATAGAGAACAGACTGACTTAAAATTTGGAACAGTTTTCCTGTCTCTATTTCTCAAGTACTAATATTATAGGTGTGTATCACCATGCTCACCTCTATAAAGTACAGGTACATGGTCTTATTTTTGTTTCATCTCATTTGGTAAAGCCTCAGGACAGAGGTTCACCTGTGGGTGGCCATTTTCCCTAGGCAGTGATAGAACAGAGACTTCTTTGTTGTATGAGATTAATAATAGATCTCTGAATTCAGTGTAGTTCCTTGGATGATACCACTAAGATTTTTTTTTCATGGAATTTTTACAATCTGACCTGAAACTCAATCGGAAAATAAACAAACAAACAAACAAACAAACATTTTTTTTATTAGCTAGGGAAAGAGGAAGAAAGAGAAACAGAACAGGAGGAGTCCCAGCCCTGTGTGGTGGTGATCATCTCTGTGTGTAACTTTAACAAAATGACCTACAAGAACAAAAGGAGTAATTTTTTTTCTAAGATAGGATTTGCAGTGGTTAGAATAGGTATGGCCTCCATAAATTCATGTTTGAATGCTTGGCCTACAGGAAGTAGCACTATTAGGAGGTGTGGCCTTGTTAGAGTAGGTGTGGCTTTGTTGGAGGAAGTATGTCACTAAGGCAGTGGGCTTTGAGGTCTCCTATACTCAAGATATACCCAGTATGGCTCAAAGTCTCCTCCTGCTGCCTGTAGATCAACATGAGGAACTCTTGGCTCCTCCAGCATCATGTCGGCCTGCACACTGCCACACTTTCTGCTATGATGATAATTTACTAAACCTCTGAAACTGGAAGCCAGCCACAATTAAATGTTTGCCTTTATAACAGTTGCTTTGATCAAGATGTTGATTCACAGAAATAAAACAGTAACTAAGACAGGATCTCTGTGTAACCCAGGCTGGCCCCAAGTTCTCTATGTTGCCAAGGATGACCCTGAGCTCCTTATCCTTCTGCTGGTTACCTTCTGAATCCTGAGATCACAAGGAGGCATTGCCATGTTGGGTTTAGATGGTGCTAGAACTTGAACATAAGCCTTATTGCATTTGAGGCAAGCACTCTGTCAACTGAGCTATGTCCTCAGACCCTGAAAAAAGTTTAGGTAATGAAGGAGAAACAAACTAGAATTGCATGATTTCTTATGTAACACTGTCAGCACATTGTGTCTATTTCAGCATTTATTATGGGGATTATGCCTATATATTATGATGACTCATGCCTATAATCACAGAACTTGAGAGGCAGAGGCAGGCAGGTCTCTGTGAATTGGAGGCTAGCTAGCCTGAACTACATAGCAGCTTTCAGAGCAGCCATGGTTATATAATAAGTGTTTCAAACAGAATAAAAAAGAAAATGAAGCTATGTTGCAAACTAAAACTATTCTCAGACGAAAATTTATAGTTGCTCTTTTTATTTACTATCTAATACATATGCATTAATTTTTAAAATGATGATAATTAAGCCTCTGAAATTTATGAAAACAGCAGTAATTAAAGTAACAGTCATTAATGTAAAATTAGAAATTACTTAAAAATAAATTAAGTCAAAATTTAAGACGTGTAAGATAAATTAAAAATTCTATTTTTAAACTTAAATTTAAATTATTAACAGATTCGCTTCTATTTAAGGGGAAAACATTATTTTACAGAAAATTCTTTTAAATCATTAAATTTAAAAAAATTCAAGTCTGAATAAAAATATATCAGCGTATTACATAAAAGGAAATTTTGCAAATTTTTAAAATAAAATTGGTGAAATAAAACACTGAAAACTAGCCAGACACTGGTGGCCCATACCTTTAATTCCAGTATTCAGGAGGCAAAACAAGGAGATCTCTGTGATTTCCAGGGCAAACTAGTCTACAGAGTGAGTTCCAAGATAGCCAGAGATACACAGAGAAACCCTGTCTCAAAACAAACAAACAAACAAAACCAAAAACTGAAATGTGAAAAGGTACCACATCTAATCCAAGGATTATCCCATGAATGCAAAATACAACTTAACAGCCATTTAAGGACAGAAGTTATACTAAAAAGTCTTCTGGTCAGATCAAAGTAAAAGAAACTCTTTCAATCAATTTTTTTTTTTTTAAAGTGTAGTAAGGGAACTAGAGAGATGGCTCAGCAGGTAAGAGCATTTGTTCTTTTAGAGGACCCAGGTTTGATTCCCAGCACCCACATGGTAGCTCACAACCATGCATAACTCCAGGTCTAAAGGATCTGATGCACATGGTACACAAAAATACAGGTGATCAAAATACCTGTGCTCATTGTCTTAGTCTCTGTTCTATTGTGGTGAAGAGACACCATGACTAAGGCAATTCTTATTTAAATGAGCATTTACCTAGGGGCTGGCTTACAGTTTCAGAGGCTTAGTCCATTATGATCATGGTGGGGAGCCTGATGGCATGCAGTCAGGGGCTGAAGCAATAGCTGAGAACTATATCTTGACCCATAGGCAGAGAGAGCCTGGGCATGGTATGGGCTTTTGAAATCCAGTCTCACCCACAGTGACACACTTCCTCCAACAAAGCCACTCATGCTCCAATAGGCCATTCCTTTCATGGCTGTCATCCTTTCAAACAGCGCCATTTCCTGGTGACTAAGCAATCAACTATATGAGCTTATGAGAGCTATTCTTACTCTAACTACCACATACATAAAATAAAATATATTTTAAAAACACTTCTACTACTATCCTATAATGAAAAGAAAAAATTTATGGTTATTTTCATAGTTACAGAAAGGAGGAAATTCAAATAGTTTATCCATAAGAATATCCAATCCAATCCAATGCAATCCAATCCATACCATACCATACCATACCATACCATACCATACCATACCATACCATACCATACCATACAATACAATACAATACAATACAACACATAAGAATTTCCAATACAACTTTTCAATCCTTTCAACCAGTGTTTGTAGTGCTTTGTTTCTGCGTTGGGGATCAGGCCCAGTATGTGGTCAACAAGTCTGGAAGCAGTTCATCTTACAAGTACCTTATCACTAGACTCCCTATGACTATGAGTGACGCCTTTCAACTCCTAGTACTTAGTGTTCCATAAAGGAAGTCCATAAGAACCTATTTGTAATTTGTGCCTAATACAGAACAACACAAAATTGTTCATAACTCATTTTTTTTAATAGAAAAAGCTTGTGTTCTTGTCCTGTCGGGTGGGAAGATTTATTACTCACTATCCCATGATGAATAAGAATTGAAATGGAGTTATTGTCTGCTAGACCTGAGATTTCTGAATTTAGAATCATGTTTTTTTAGTTTACTGCATTTTTTTTTTAGCCCTGGCTGCCCTGGAACTTGCTATGTAGAGCAGATTGGCTACAAAACTGAGACCCGGCTTATCAAGGTTATTGTTTCATAAGCAACATAATGTTTCATGGCCCATGCTGTAAGAACTCTCAACAGTGAAACATTCTCTACCTCAGCAGTCAATGAGAATGATTTTGGGGGTGAAGATCTTCAGAAACAAGACTGCAGAGATAAGTAAGTCATCAGATACTGATGCCATCGGCTCTTTCTGGATTTCTGAGCAACCACCAGCTTTCCAAAAGGAAAGAATAAACTCACAGAAGAGAAAATTGAGAAGTTTTCTAGTTACAAGTGAAAATAATACTCTACTAAAAAAATTCAAAATATTTAGACATTAATATAAACACATATTCTTGAGATGAGAAAACAAAGAGGTTGGGCACATGGCCCAAGTGGAAAGTAGATTCTTGAAAGTTTTACCTTATTTCTCACCAGAGGAGTTATGCTGATGAGAAGCCCTATGACGGAGCCACTGTGGGAAAGATTTCACTCATAAAACAAACCTTAATAAGTACAAGTGTAAGACATTTGTGCCCCTAAAGTAGCAGGAAAGACTCTCCCTGATGTGGGCTCCCTTTATAAAATTTGTAGACCCTCAAGTCAGGAAAGTGGCCAGGACTCCTGCCTGAGGAGCTCCAGCCGCCAATCCCTTCCCCAAACCTCCACAAACACCTTCCTAGCCTCTGTATCGATCATAAAGGTCAACTCTAACCCCTTAATAGGACCCTCCCCTAGATATATTAAGTTTAGTTGAAAAGTCTGGACAAAAGCCACCAATCCCTGAATAGGAAAACCCACCAATCCCTGAGCACAAAAAATCCACCAATCCTTAAACAGGAATATATACCAATCATTGAGCTTCTCTACACTAAGGCCTTGAAATACCATCAATTTTCACCCTGGAAATATCTACCCTAGAAAGCTCCACCTCACAAGAACCCCTATATAAAGCACTCTGTCCAATTCCCTGCTGTCTCCTCTTTACTGGGAGAATAGGCAGCCACTCCTGGATAACTCCCTCTTCTCCTAGAACCCTCCAATAAATCTTTTTTATGAGATTTGCTGCCTGGTGTGACTCTCTCATTGGTAGAAGACAAGAAGCAATGAAGAGAACAAGGGAAGAAGTGAAGAGGAGTGGGGCTGAGACTCCTGAGCTCCTCAGCTCACCTGTGGATACCCTCCTCTGGGAGCTGCAACACCTCTGCTGAGGAGGCTGCCTCTCAGAGCTGTGTGGTTTCTGGAATCCTGTCTCAGGGTGCCCTTCCTTTGGGACTCTGTCCTACCTCAGAGCTGCATGAGGGTAGCTCCTGGGCTCTTATGTCTGAGGATGCCCTTCCATTGGGACATTGTCCCTCCTCAGAGCTGTGTGAGGGTGGCTCCTGGACTCCCATGTCTGAAGATGCCCTTCCATTGGGACACTGTCCTTCCTCAGAGCTGTGTAGTCCCTGGGTTACTGAGTACCAGGATACCTTTCCACCTGAGCAGAAAGACCAACAACAAGTGAATCCATACAGGGAGAAACCTTATTCCAGTTCTCAGTGTGGAAAAAAACTTCATCAGAATTTTCATCAGAGTGACCATGAAGGAATTCATGTAAGGGGGAAAATATTTAAGTGTCTTGAATGTGGGAATAGCTTACCCCCAAATGAAGAATTTATGCTTAATATGCAGCGTCCATGAGGCTGAGAGGCCAAACCATTGTGGGAGGAATAAAAGAAAAATGAATCAAACAAACAAACATGGGAAAAGATTTGGTCACAGAAGAGAAATCACTCAGTTTATAAGACCGAGAAGCAGAAATGAGATCAGGAAAGGTTCTGTCTCTGCCTGAAAAGTTTCATAAAAAATTATGAATCCCAAATGTTTGGGGTGAAAGAGCACTTCACCATGAATAGGCCAAAGAAAAAAATGTCTTGAGAAATGTTAGACATTGAAAAACCTGCAAATAATAATTTAGCTTGCTAAAATTCCCAGACAAACCAAGAGAGGTGCGCAGGAACTCTGTGTCCTCTAGCTCAGTCTGAGCAAAGAGATCTGGATCTAAGGGATTTAGCTATGCATTTCTGTAACAAAATACTGAGAAAATTCAAAGAGACTTGGTATCTGACATTTCAGCCCACATTTGCTTGACCTTGTTGCTTTGTATTTATGAAGCTCCATGTATCAAGATGGACATGTGATGGACATTTGTCTTCTTATCACATGGGACCCTGAAAGAAAAGAAGAGCACAGAAGAGGTGTTGGGGTTCAAAAATCTCCTTAAGGATATATTTATGACCTGACATCTTTGCAATCAGCCTTAACCTAAGACATCCCACCACTTCCCAATAGCAATCAGACTATTAACACATGAACCAGAAACATATGTATCAGAATTCCCTGAGTAAGCATTACTACTAATCCCATTGACCTTAAAAGAATGATAACAAGAGCTGGAGAGATGGTTTGTGGCTAAGAGGCTGGCTGTTAATCCAGAGGAACTGGTTTGATTCCCAGCACTCATATAGCAGCTAACATCTATAACTCCAATACCAGAGGATGCAATGCCATTATCTGGTCTTCCCAGGAACTGCACACATATAGTACACAGACAAACATACAAGCAAAGCACCCATATACATAAATAAAACTCCCCCCCAAATTAGAGAATGATAGAATACTATGAAGAAATCTCACAAATTCAAAAACCTAGGTGAAACAGACCGGTTCCTTTTTAAAAATTGTATTCATTTTTATTTTATGTGCACTGGTGTTTGTCCTGTGTGTACATGTGTGAAGGAGTAAGATCCACTGGGCTTGAGTTACAGACACTTATGAGCTGCCATGTGGTTACTGGCAATTGAACCTGGGTCCTTTGGAAGAACAGCCAATGCTCTTAAACACTGAGCCATCTCTCCAGCCCCCAGACCAGTTCTTTTAAAGACCCAATCTATATTGAGCCTTAGTGAGGAAGAAATGGTCTGAACAGATGTAATCACCTTGCCAGGTTGGGTCATCTCTTTAGATATGCTCATATCAAGGACTATGTTGTGACAAAGGAAGCTTAGCACCAGCACAAAGGAGCTGGGTGGGCACAGGGTGGAGTTTTCTCAGTGAACATGGAGAGTTTCATAGAACAGCCCTAGCGAGGAAAGTCTCTAGGATTGTGACATCACAGAACACAAAAGGCTATTATGGAATGACCTCAGAAGACATGAACAAAAGTATTGTCCTAACCACAAAGTTACCCATATTGTGTGCTCCAGAATGATGACATGAGTGGCCAGTAAGAGCTCAAGCTTTATCTGTTCCTTTCTTCCAGCTGGATACATCAGAAGAGCCAATCACAGCGTCCTGAATAGCAGCATCCCATCCGAAGCAGCAGTTAAACACCAATTCCTTTCCAACACCGCCGGAGAAAACCTTCAGAGCTTATCATAATTTCCTTTTAGCAACTTCCAACTGAAACACCCCAAACATGCCTATTCTCCCCATTTGTAATCAGAATTAAGAGTAGCTTTGTTTGTGGAGTCTTCTGTTGGGAAGGCATTCTCCATGGAAATAAAGTGATTTGATCGAAATGTTTTTTTTGAGCAGAAGAGATAGCTCAGCAGTCACTTGCTGTCCTGTGAGAGGACCAAGATTTGGTTTCCAGGATCCACATTGGGTGATGGACATACACCTGTAACTCAAATCTAGAGAGTCCTCTTCCATTCTTCTTGGGTATCCATATATATGTGGCACACATACACACATACTTGTTGTACACCCACACATATTTTAAATCTTTAAAAATATTTTATATTTATTTTTGCATGTCTAGGGAATCAAACCTGAACTTGTATGGACTCCGGAAGTGCCCTACAACTGACCTGCATCCTGAATGTCTAAGTACCTCTCACCTCTTGACTATAGCATGGATTTTATTCTCCCAAAAGAAATAGCAGATACTTTCTGAACAAAAAATAATTTCTACATTTCACAGAATAGAATAAATAAAACACATTTTTGGAAATCATTTATGTATTTTATTATTTTACACTTATTGTTACTTGGAGATTCATGGTAAGCACTTTCCTTAAAGCCCCTTTCATGTCCCTGTTCCTCAGGCTGTGGATGAAATGTTCAGCATGGGGGTCACCACTGTGTACATCATGGCAGCTGCCATGTCCCTCCCAGCTGAGTGGGAGGATGAGGGGTTGAAATACAGGGAAATGATGGTGCCGTAGAAGAGGCAGACCACAGCCAGGTGTGAGCCACAGGTGGAGAAGGCTTTCCATCTTCCTCCAGTGGATGAGACTCTCAGGACAGCACAGGTGATGTGGACGTAGGAGATCAGGATGCAGACAAATGGGGTGACTATGATCATAGTTCCTTCTGTGAGAATCATCAGGTCATTGAGATGTGTATCTGAGCAGGAGAGTTTCAGGAGGGGAGTAGCATCACAGAAAAAGTGGGGGATTATGTTGTCCCCACAAAATGAGAGTCGAGCCATGAGCAGTGTGTGCAAAAGTGCATTCAGGTTAGTTAACACCCAGGACCCCATAACAAGAAGCGCACAGAGCTTATTAGTCATCCTTGCTGTATAGTGTAAAGGGTGGCATATGGCCACAAATCGGTCATAGGCCATCACAGCCAGCAGGAAATTGTCCATATCCGCAAACACAGAGAGAAAATACATCTGCTTGATACACCCAGAGAAGGAAATGGCTTGACTCCCAAGTATATGGTTGGCCAGTACCTTAGGGACAGTGGTGGAGGAGAAGCAGACATCCACAAAGGACAGGTTGCTGAGGAAGAAGTACATGGGGGTGTGCAGGCAGGAGTCTGCTGATGGCCAGGATGATGAGCAGGTTTCCGAGGACAGTGGCCCTGTATATGATGAGAAAGAGCAGGAAGAAGAGCTGCTGGTGCTGCTTAGGCTGCCTGGAGAGTCCCAGGAGGAGGAACTCAGAAACACTAGACTGGTTGATGCTGCTCATGAGTCTGAGCCCAACTACAGTAAGGAGAAGCAGAGGTTAGAAGTCCCTTCTTCAGGTTTGTATCCCACAACCAGGTTCACATTAATCCTGCATTAGAATTTCTGAATTAAGATCCACTTCGACTTTCCACATATTGAATTAAAAAATCCCAGTTTTAGGTCGTGTTGGTTCCCCAGAGCCACCTGTTTAGTTTTATTGGATATAACATAAAAGAAATCATGCACATACAACACTCTCACCTGTATCTCTTAAAATTTCCAGTCTTCGTCCCACTCCTTAGAAGCTTAAAGGAAAGAGAAGCAGCCAGTTATTGTATTGTTCTCAAGCTCCAAATGGTGGACCTGTGACTCCTGCTGCTGCCCCTCTATGGAAGAGAGTAAGCAACATATGTTCCAGAAGAAAAACTGGCATCTCTTCTCCTCTGAAAATCCCTGGACAGGCCAGTTCTATTGCTTTCACCTTGGAGTTTCTGGGCAATAGTGTTCTTTATTGTAAGTATTGGGAATTCTTGGGAATATAGCAAGGTTCTAAGAAAATGAAAAGTAGATGATCACTGTCCCAGCCCTCTGTGTCTGAAGGAGGTCTGGGAGAATTAAGCAGGTATTTACTGCAGCATGAGGTCCCACTGGGGA
This sequence comes from Uromys caudimaculatus, assembly GCA_028551405.1. NCBI lineage: Eukaryota > Metazoa > Chordata > Mammalia > Rodentia > Muridae > Uromys > Uromys caudimaculatus. Next base: position 2,808 of record JAPYYD010003774.1, on the reverse strand, counting down.
TAGACTCCCTGATTATCTCATTAAAGACCAGCAGAAAGTAGTTATCTAAGCCAGCTCTTGGTTCCTCTTGACCAACAAGGATGGAATGTATCATCTAAGCTCATAGTCAGAACATAGTCGATCTCTGTGGAGACAAGTCCCAGATATAATTCTCCAAGTCTGACCTGAGGCTGTAGGTTAAAGAATCAGTCCCCATTCTTCTTCCTCTCAGCACAGAAAATGAAGTTACGAGTCTATCTGAAGGAAAGTCCTCCCTTCCTCAATTTTGGTCACTTACCACAGAGAATTTATGGCACATTTGCATATAGGCAACATGGAGTAACTGGCATTACAGAGTCAGGCTTAATCCTGTAAAAATATTCAGTCTAATGTTCAATGAGTGTAGAGATAGATGGAAGAGTGTATAGTCCTTTATGGTTGAAGGTGACCCTTGCTCAGAGAAACGATATCCTTAGCAATGGTGTCGCCTCAGGCCACAGTGATATGTGCACTTTTAAAAACATATAGACTCTTCTGTGTGGCTCCGTCAGCTTCCTTTATACTGCTCATCCCTTCCCCAAGAGGATTCATGACAGGACTTTGAGACCCAGCATGGGAACATCCTCAGTGTGACTCTTCCTGCCTATGTACATTCAGAAGCTTTTAACTTTTTACCGCTTGATTGACAGACAAACAAGCAACATTCTGAGAGATGACAACAAAAACTGCAAACATACAGCTAAGAGTGGAAGGAAGCTGGGGAAAGCTCTACTGACTATTGGGTTCAGGAATTAGGACACTTCTAATGACCAGATAGATGATGCCTTCCCTCCCAGTCAGTGTCAAACAGTACAAGCCAAGTCTTTCTCAGCTCAGCCTGGGAAAGGTTTGATAAAAATGAGAGCTTGTGCTGGCTTACACCTCTCATCCAGCGCACTGAAGTCTGAGGCAAGAGAATTGCTGTCATGTTCCAGGCTAGCCTTATCTACTCTACCAGACCCTGTCTCATAAAACCAAAAACAGCACAAAAGAAAAGAGACCTTAGAAGCTGGAGAGATGGCTCAGTATTTTAGGGCACTTCTCACTTATTCAGAGGGACCAGTTTCCAACCCCAGAACCAATATTGTGTTTTTCTACCATCCATAACACCAGGTTCATATAATCTGGCATCTGACACCATCTACTAGTCTCCTTGCATATGTACACGGTGCACATGCTTTTATATGCAGGCAAATCCCATGCAGATGTGTCTTTTTAAAAAGAAAGAAAAAAATTATAATGACTATGTAGTCTGGGTTACAGAGGCATGTCTCACCATAAAACAGACAAATAAATGAAAACCCAAAAAGAAACAATAAAAAACCAATATTACTACTACTACTACTACTACTACTACTACTACTACTACTACTACTACTACTACTACCACTACTACTACTACTACTACTACTAAATAGAAAAGCTAGCCAGGCAGTGGTGGTGCACGTCTTTGATACCAGCACTCGGGAGAGAGAGAGATGTGGATATCTGTGACTTTTATGCGAGCCTGGTCTACAGAGTGAGTATCAGGAAATCCAGGGCTGTTGCAGTAAAACTATGCCTCAAAAACCACACCCACAAACAAACAAACAAATAAAATAAAATAAAATAAAATAGTAAATCAAAGTTTAAGTGTATAGATGAAATGATAATAGCTGTTAGTTAATTCTTGTATCCATGAGCTTAAACATCTGTGCCCTCTGCTTTTAACATATGTTTGAAATCATTTACAATAAAGTTCTTAGTTTAATATCAGAACTTTTGCTGGCGATGGTAGTGCATGCCTTTAATCCCAGCACTTGGAAAACAGAAGCCAGTGGTCCCTGTGAATTCGAAGCCAATGACTACCCAGTGACACCTGACTTAAACAAACAAAAAAATCATTACTTTAGCAAACTTGGAAGGTGGCTCAGTAGGTAAAATGCTAGCTTTTTAAGTGTAAAGAGCACAGTTGACCAAAGTATACACATGGAGGGACCCATGGTTTGGACCACATATGTGGCAGAGGAGGGCCTTGTTGGCCATCAGGGGGAGGAGAGGCCCCAGTAAAGGGGAATGTCAAGGTGGGAATATGGGAGTGGGCAGGCAGGTGTGTGGGAGATGGAATTCCCTCATAGAGATGGGGGAGGGGGAGAGGATAGGTGGTCTCCAAAGAGGAGACCGAGAAAGGGGGAAACATTGGAAATGTAAATAAAGTATCAAAAAAACACAAAAAACAAAAAACCCCAAAACAAACAAACAAACAAACAAAAAAACAAACAAACAAAAAGAGCTCAGTTCAGATCCCAGCACCCACATATATGCCAAACAAGTGCGCAGCTATAATCTTAGTTCAGGAGGCAGAGAAGAGATCCTGGGGGAAATGGGTTATGTAAACTAGCTGAGTCAGAGTGCTCTGGGTTCAGTGAGAGAATCTGCTTCCATACAGAATGTGGAAAGAGATCAGGAAGTATACCGGGGCCTAATCTCTGATTTCTACATGCACACATGCACGTGCACACACACACACACACACACACACACAGACATCCATAGAGTTTTATTTGTTGATTACTGAAATTTAAAGCAAAGTAATATTAGAACTTCTGAAGATGAAGGAAAAGATAGCCTCATGACCTGCTATGAGAATAATTTTAAGGGGCTGGCTAAAGTGGTACAATGCCTGTTTGTATATGTCTAAATCTCAGGGAGACTGAGGAGGGATGATCCAGAGGTCAAGGTCAGCCTAGTCAGCAGAGGGATGAAGATTGACATAGAAGCAACATTCCTCTCCCAACAACACTCAAGTCC